>JAQQSK010008117.1:0-13648 GCA_028658325.1 Potorous gilbertii | reverse complement strand
GGAGCCTAAGGGCACTCAAAACCTCTTCTTATATATATATATATATACACACACACACACACATATGTGTGTGTATGTGTGTGTGTGTGCGTGTGTGTGTGTCTGAGGTACTACCTCATAATTTTCAGATTGGCTAGTATGATAGAAAAAGAAAATAGCAAATAGAGTACTAGCTATGGAGTCAGGAGGACCTGAGTTCAATTCTGGCCTCAGACATTAGACCCTGGCAAGTCACTTAACCCCAATTGCCTAACAAAAAAAGAGTACTTTTCTCCAATACATTTTGTGACTTATTTTTCCATGTGGTTAATTTTGTTTTGTTAAGTTGTTCTATTCAATGAATTTTTATATCCCTTACTATTTGTCTAATTCTGTGGGTTTTTTAAAGGCATTATATTCTTCAGTATTTTTGTGCCCACTTTACCAAGATATTGACTCCCTTTTCATAATTTTCTTATATCACTCACATTTTCCCCCAATTTACCTCCCTTTTTCTTCTTTCATTTTTAAAATCCTTTATGAACTCTTCTGGGAAGTATTTCTGGGCCTGTGACTAATTCATATCTTCTTTTAAAGGTTTGCATGTGTTTGTTTTTTTTTCTGAGTTGGTTTCTTGATTTTCTCTGTCACCATAGTAACTTTCTATGGTCAGGTTCTATTTGTTTTTGTTATTGCTTGCTCAATTTTCCATGATATTTTTGGATTTGTACGTTTATGTTAAAGTTTGACTCTGCTCCTGGAGTGGAGGGGGCACTGTCCTAAGTTTCAGGATTGTTTTTCTTTTCGTTTGTTTGTTTTGTTTCTTTCTCTCTGTGTGTGTGTGTGTGTGTGTGTGTGTGTGTGTGTGTGTGTGATTATTTTCAGAGCTAGTGCTAGTTCTTGGAGTTTGCAAGTTTCCAGTTTTTCCAAGGCAGTGTAAACCAAGGAACGGTGTGGTCATTGCTCTGTTAACCTGCATTTTGGTCCGTGAGTGACCACAAGTCATCTTCTCCACCCTGGGAACTTAACCAAAGCCCTTGGTCCCTTGTGCACACAAGCTCTAGTAAAATAATGCTCTCCTTGCCCAAAGACTGCAAGTCAAAGCTGTGTACGGGCCATACAACAGGGTCCTGCACCCAATACCAGCAAAGGGTCTCCTTCTGACTGGTTATCCAACCCCTTTATGATCAATGGCTCTGAAAGCTCCTGAACCTGCTGCTGCTGCATCTCCTTCCAATACTTCCTGCTAGGTTTCCTCTCCAACCACCACCCTGGCGAAGTAGTTCTTTCCTGAGAATCTTGTAAGTTATTATCTTGGTCTATAAAACTGTTTCACTCTGACCTTGTGTTGGTTCTGTTGATGCAGAATTCAATTTGAGTTGTGATTTTAAAGTTGTTTGGAGATTAGGGAGTGCTCAGATGAATCCCTGCCTTCACTCTGCCCACTTAGCTCCACTCCAAGCAAAAGTTTATGTAAAATAAAAGATACAGAGGATAATACGAGATTAAGTGGATGATTTTGATTACTTGAAATAAAAGTTTCTTGCACAAACAAAAACCAGTGCAGTCAAGATTATTTGTAAGGTACTAAAGTGGTAGGGGTGGTGGTGGCATTTCTAATATGTTCCTCTGATAAAGACCTTATTTATGAAATAAAGACTTGAGAAAGATATATAAAACAAGCATTTATACAGAGTGCTAGGGCTGATGGAAAATGAAATGCTTAAATGGAGAATGAGTCCTACTTTCATGGATCCTATAGATTAGATGATTGACTATTCATTTTGAGTTGTGACAAACAGACCCTTTTCTTGGTGGAACTGACATAAGACTTCCTGAGGAATTTTTCCAACAATTTGACCCTTGCAGGGTTGGCAAGAGTATCTTTTGACATGGCATTGGCGAAGTGCTTGATAAACCTGAAATTGCTAAATAAATAATAGCTATTTATAAAAAAAGTGATTGTTTCCATTATGAAAAGAATGTCATGGCAGATAAGTTGTTGGATCATGACCAAGATGGAGGATTCTATAATTCTCTTTCCATATGGGGGATGACAAGTGATGCAGTCTAATTTGTCATTGGTTTGGGGAGCAAAGAGGAGGAGTGCAATGAGGTACTTGACTTTACTGAATCTATACTGAATGAGGAAGTGATAATCTAGTTCCATTTTCTCCTGGTCAGAAATATCAATAGGAATATTTTCATTTCTGCATAATACAATTATCAACCATAAAGCACCTTATCTACCTACCTACCTATCTTTCTTTCCATACCTATATATCTTTATGTATATTTATTTGCCACACATGATCACATTATTTAGGGCTCCTTGTCATCATTGTTTTCCTTGTCTAGATGTTCCCTAGTTGATCAATGTCTTTCATAAATTGAGTACTCAGATCAGGTAGATTGATAGATAGATAGATATAGATATATCTCTCTTCAGTGTAGGAAGGAAGTAGGGACATCTATCCTAAAGAAGGCCTGACAACCACTAATCAGTATTTAAAAGGAGGTAAAATTGGAATTCTTTGGTTTCATCCCAGAGTTTGAGCAGTAACACTGGATGGCGCTGTCTTAAGAGGTCATGGATAAAGTAAAGATTATATGGCTACTTCTTGAGAGTGTTGCAGATAAGGATGTGTTTTGTGCATTAATAATTAAATAGTGAATTAAATAGATCCTGAGGTCTCCTAAAGTTCTAAGATTCTAAATTCATGCTGTGTATTTAAAACCATGCTGCATAGATTCACATCATATTCCCCATAGACTAGATTCTTAGAATAGATTGTAATTAATCTTCCCAGATGCATTTGGTTTGATTTAATTTCTTTTTAGAAACAGTGAATTTTCGCAAACATCAAAGTACATGAATCATTTCAAGGACATTTCATTTAAAAGTAAAGTAACTCAGCATGGGGTATTTGAGAAAGCAGAATTGTGTTTGAGAATACCTACAGATCATTCTGTAGAGTCTTTGTTTGAACAGGAAGGAAAAAGAAAGGGCTAAGATGGAAAAAGGCACAGATATTAACTTTCACATACTCATTTGTTTAGATGGTGCTGAAGGAAATGAGATGTCTTCAGATTTACACTAGCTCATAGCTCAATTCCCTTTTGCTAAAATCCTTTAATTTTAAAGATAATTGCCCAGAGTTAAATTGCATTTATAAAATGTATGACATTAAAGAAGATTAAATTTTATTTTTATATACTAAGTTCCAATGTACCATCAGAAGGGTATACAAATTAAAGCTCTACAGGGGATTCATTTCAGCAAGGACATCAGCAAGAAGTATGAAAGAAACAATAATAGGGAGTATATTTTCCCCATTTTATAGCTACAAGTCAGATTACTTTGGGATTTTAAAATGTGGCTCATGCAGGTGCATCTTTAACTTACTACAAAACTTAGCATTTTCTTCTACTTAATTATTTTCGGAGAGTAGTGTATCATTTTGAATGGGACAATATTAACCCTCATAGACAAAAGCAAAATAGTCCTAGTTTTATAGCAAGAATAATATGAATATTCATAGTGGCAATAATAAATAACTTTTATATATATTTATAAAGTTTACACATACTTTCCTCATAATAACCCTGGAAGGACACAATAAAGAATGTGAATGAAGTTTCATTATTTGATACAATGTTTTGGGATGATTTGTGCCCATCATATTGAGCCAACCATCCAGTTCCTCAACATTTACCTCATTAAAATCTCAGCTTCAACTCATTTAATTTTTATCCTTAATTTATCATTATACACTTTTTTTTGTTGCTCTTTTGATTGTTTTTTCCTCTCCATACCTAAAGATATCTGATATTTTGCTAGGTAAGAAAAGGAATGTGATTTCTTAGAAATGTTAGGCAAAAGGATAAACAAAGGATAGACATAAAAATCTAGAATAATAACCTGGGTAATTGAATATATATCCATATAAAATGGGGTTGAATATCAAATCTGTATAACTGGAAATAAGAAAAAGAAATGGAAATCATCTAGCTAACAGAGAAATAAAGAAGACATTCCAAAAGAAACCAACTCTTCCTTCCAGTTTTGTGTATTTCTAGATATTTAGGGGATCTAGGCTTGGAATCATGGGGCCACAATTTCATCAACAGCACAATGGTATGACATAAGGACACTGCCTTCTATATACATAAAAAAGACTAAAAGGATCATTCATCCAAATGCATATTATTCAGTCACTTAAGACATGGCTGACTCTTCATGACCTCATTTGGGGTTTTCTTGGGAAAAAATGCTAGAGTAGTTAGCCATTTCCTTCTCCAGATGGTTTTAGGGGTGAGGAACTGGCAAATAGAGTTAAGTGACTTGCCTAGGGTCACATAGCTAATAAGTATCTCAGGCCAGATTTGAACTGAGGAAGACGAATCTCCCTGACTCTAGCCCCAGAACTGAACCAACCTAGCTGCCCATACACACAAATATACAAATGCATGTATACTCATGTATATGAACATATATTCTTAATGCACAATACATGTACACATGCATATAAACATACATGTTATAGTAAATATGTGTGCGATATGCATGTATATTTAGATAGGTTTATGTTCATAGTCCAAAGACTTTGGACCATTTTAAAAAGGTCAACAAGAAAGTGATTTATCTAAAGGAAAGCATGAAACGATCAGTGGTAATATGCTCTTCATAGGATCTCTAACTTTAATTTTAAAACATTGGTTCAGATTGTTAGGGAAAGAAACTTTAGGATTTATTTGGTGACAAATCTCAATGAGCTTTTGCCTGTCTCTGTTACGATGATATAGAGGAAATTGGGGATTATCCTTTCATTTATTGGGACTGGTGGTGGAGAACTGAATCACCATCTTTGTGCTTTTACCATTAGAGGACAGTGAGTTACAGTGGAAAACCTAAGAGTTGTGTGGAATAATAAATAATAATAAGTTCTCATTTTTCTTCATTTAATAATATAATTGTTAAATGACCAATAATCAGAGAATAAAAAATTTTATTTATATTTATTCATTTATATATGTGTATACTGTTTATATTCATTTTGTTCAATTTTTCATTTTTTATCTGTTCTGAAGCTAAAAATTTCATTAAAAAGATCAAGAAAATGAGACTCAAACGGTCATGATCTTTCTATATTCACAAAACTAATTAGTTGCATAGCTTTTGGGACTATAATTCCACTTCCTAAAAATTTTTCAATTGTATCCTAGGGCCAACCACTAATTTTTGCTCCAAGCAACTATCTACTGAAAATTCCCAAATGTTACTGTTATACTGGACATGAATGAAACAGGAAGAAAATAATTAGAAGGCAAATAGATTTTACTTCTTGTGCTTGCATACTGCTGTAATATTACTCTTGGAATTCTAAAGTATATAATTTTTCTACAAAATGATCTATTGCTTTGAAACTACAATTTTGCAAAAGTATTCAACTTTATCTTTTCTCCCCATGCCTAAACAGTAACTTCATCTGTTTGAGGAACTCCCAATGAGCAATCCCCTCTACCAAAGTAGATTATCAGCTGCCCTGAAATTTATATATTGAGAGAATTGCCTAGAGGCAGAGACAAAGTGACTTGTCTGTAGTCATAAGGTCATAGAAATATGCAATAGATATAAAAACTGAACCAAGATTGTCTTGACATTGATACTATAGTACCCTAGTTCTTACAGGTCATCCTGTCTAATTGTTTCCTTTTTCAGATGCCATCTGTTGCCTGCACTCAGACATATGAGCTACTGAATGGAGTTGAGAAAAAATGCAACTTCTGTCTTAATTCACCACATCTTATAAGATCTCAACTGGGCCCTCACTCCTTCCAAGCAATTATACTATACCTCTCTTACTAACTCACTATCCCATTCTCCACAGTGAGTCTTCTAAACTTCTTTATCCTTCCCCAAATTTCTAATGATTCCTCCTCCTCTGACACTCTTACACAAGGACTTGTCTCCCATTTTATAGAAGATAAAAGAAAACAAATTTATTTGCAGAGAGATCTCTCTTTTCCCTTCTTCATTTCATATCACACTATGCTTTCTGTTGCTATTTCCTCCATCTAGCTCAAAATAGCATTATTCCTTAACAGGGCCACCCCCTTTATGTGCACAAATGATCCAGTTCCATGTATCTCCTCCTGTAAATGAGTTCTTATATCATCCTTGTTTTCTTATTTATTCTCTCTCTCTCTCTCTCTCTCTCTCTCTCTCTCTCTCCACTTCTTTCTCTACTGCCTAGAAACATGCCTATGTGAGCCCTAACCTCATCTCTTCTGTCCTTTGTAGCATACCTGTTGAGATACATAATATCTACTATAGATGCCTCCTCTTCTCATTGTCTTCTTAACCTACAGTTTGATTTCTAACCTCACCTTTCCACCAAATCCCTTCTCTCTAAAGTTATCAATGATCTTCTAATTGCCAAATCCAATGACCTTTACTTAGTCTTCTTCCCTCTGCATCTTTTGATACTGTCAATTATCCTTTTCTTCTTGATATACTTTTCTCTCTGGAGTTTTGGGACACAACTCTTCCCTGGTTCTCCTTCTACCTTCTAACTATCTGATCTCAATTGTTTCATCTCCTTTTCTGGGCCCTCATCCAGGTCAGGCTCCCTGGCTGTGTGTATCCTCCAGTGCTCTCTCCTCAGTTCTCCTCTCCCACTATATTACTGCACTTGGTGATCTCCTAAGCATCAATTAATTTAATTATCTCTATGCATCTCAAATCTATCTATCCTACTCCAGCCTCTCTGCTGATGTCCACGCTTGCATCTCTCCCTTTCAGACATTATGACATCTCTCAATTATCTGCCCTTCTGTCTCTGATTTTGGTACCATGATTGATTCCCTCATCACCTCACACCTAGATTAATCTACTAGTCCTCTGGTTGACCCATTTACTACAAATCTACTCACTCTAGTCCTTCCTCTATTAAGTGACCAAAGTGATTTTCCCAAATCACAGGTCCATGCATGTTACCCCCATATTCCAGTGACTTCCTTTCACTTCAAGGATCCAATAGAAAATTCTTTGGCATTCAAAGCCCTTCATGATCTAGCAGCCCTCCCTCCCCTTTATATTTTCAATCATTTCACATGTTACACTATCTCCTCACCTCACAATCTCTTTGATCCAGTGACACAGTCCTCCTGGCAGTACCACATAAAAGATATTCCATCTCTCAGCTTGTAATGGCAATCAAATTAAGATCTTTTGCTGCTTTTGTTTTACTAAAAGTGCCTCTGATTGAATAATGTGATTAGGGAGGATCTTTCCCACCCATTGATGAACTTGCCCATTGTGAGAAGCTTGACTGGGGAAAACTGTTTTGTAGGAGGGTCCAAAGTACCTTTTGTTTTTTTCTACTGAGGCACAAGGTCTGAGGGTTATGCCTTCTGGCTCTAAAAAGTGTCTAAATACTCTGAGGGTGAGGTTTTACTTTGGGGTTTACCTGCTGAAAGTGTTTCTTTGTCCAGAGAGATTCTGGAAGCCATTAAGGAGTCGCCCTACCCCACCCCTCTCCACCCCTATCCCCTTGCCAAAACCCAGAAGTTGATGCTTCTCTCTCTGGTAACTGTGTATGTATGTAATGGGCAGACAGTTTGGAAGAGCTGTCTGTTGATTTATTTTTGATTTCTCTGAAATTTCAATTTTGATTTTCTCTGATACCTGGGCTTGATTAAAGTGATTGTTAACCCCTTGCAAGTTGCTTTTTTGTGAATGAAGATATAAGAACTTGTTGTAGTAAGCCCCCCTGTGTATGTTGGGGTGCTTACTGATTGACACCTAACTCTAGTCATTTTTTCATCTGTGTCCCATACCTGAAATGTTCTCCTTCATCTCTACCTACTGGTTTCCCTTGCTTCTTTCATAAATTTTACAGGGATCCTTTTCAAATCTTTCTTTTCTTTCCATTCATTATTTCCTATTTATCCTATATATACTTTGTTTTTATTTATTTACTTGTTGTTTCTCCCATCAGATTGTGAGCTCCTTGAAGATAGGGAATTTCTTTTGCTTTTTCTCAACATGTAGCAAAGTGCCTGACACTGATTAGATGCTTAACAAATACTTTTTAAACTGACAGATAAGGAAATTGGAATGTAGAAAGAGAAGTGATGTGCCCAATATTATGCGGCTAGAAAGTGGCACACCTATGTTTAAATATGTCTTCTGATTACTAATGCAGTGTATTTGCCATACCTCCACATTCAAAAGATTTTAACGCATGGTGAGAACTACAGGAATCCAGCTCCCCAAACACATTCTGATTTTCAAAATAAAGTTTTATCTTTTTAAATTAAAAAACTTTTTAGAGCAAAATGATTGAGTCCAAGCTAACAAATGTTTAGTAATCATTTGAAGAGAGGAAGGAATTAACCCAGGTCCTGAGGATACAAAGACAAAATGAACAATTCTAAATCAGCTAAAGCATTTTGGGATATTTAAGGGATTCTTGTACTAGAAACCAAAGTCAAGTGTTCCCCAGCCTAGATACTTACTTATTTATGAATCAATTAATTAATATCTGCTCTGTGTCCAGAACTACGCTGAAGATACAAAAAAATTAAGATATTCCCTGTTAATGAACTAGCAATGTACAAAGGAAATAAAACATGGAGAACCAGTTTGTAACAGTAGAATAAACAATGGATTAGATTGGAGAACCTACACTAGGCAAATAACTCAATTCTGGGTTTTAGTTTCCTTACCAAGTTAAATGGAGTTTGAAGAGGATGGCCTCGAAAGGCCTTTCCTACCATGTTCGTAGATAAGTAAGAAGAGTACGTATGTGAAATAAATATAAACTGATTCGGAAATACATGAAATTAACAACTGGGATAGCAGGAAATGCATTTTGAAGAATTGAAGTGAGCCTGAAAGGTTTTAAGAGCTCCAATTCATATTTTGAAGGCATTTAACTATAAAAAAGAACTTATATTTTACCCACAGGCAATAAGTATACAATCACATTCTTTAAAATGGGGAGTAACTTGGCCATATTCATGTTTTAGAAATATTGAGCTACCAGCTATATGGAGTCTGTATTAGAGGAGAGGTTGAATGAAGGCAAAATAACATTTTCCATGTCATTTCAAGACCCCAGTCAGGATAGTAGTTCTGCAAATGGACTTAGAAACCTTCAACATACAAATTATTACAATTGAGATTTATTCAGATCCTTTACTAAAAACCAGTTGCTGATTTATTTTTTTTTAAATGGGAAAGAGGAGTAGAATGTATGAGAATTCTAAGGTATAGATAGAAGTTCATAGGTATACATTTGTGTGAGTGTATATGTATATGTCTGAGTGTGTGTATGTGTGAGTGTATGTTTGTGTGTGTGTGCTCATGCACGTGTCACAAAGTAAGGGATGGAGAAGACAAAAGAAAAAAATAGAATGAAGATACCAAAAACCAATTTTGTCCATATTGTTATTTTGCCAGCGACTAACTGTAAAATCAAGACACGTATTGGCCTTTTATGCTGAAGGCTCTAATTATGTGTCTACCTTACATAAATATATTATAAGGTTAAATGTAAAAGATATAATTTCTACAATCATTATTCTACATATTTAGCAGTAAGTTTAAAGAGAATATATTAGGGTATGATAAGTATGTGTAGGCACTTGCCAAGATTCATTAAAGATTGCTGAGGCGTAGAATTTTTTAACTACTAAGTGAATACGGTGTAAATGTGAGAATTATCTATAGGCTGAAGGATGTCTGATTTGACTTGGAAACACTAAACCCATTACATTAGTTTAGGTTCCTGTTCCCATTCATGGAAAGCCCTTTAAATAAATGTAGTCTTCTAGGCACTGGACATGAAGGATCTCTCTGTTACCATGCTGAGATGAACTCATATCTGAGAGCTTAATTCTACACGTTCTTTGTTATTCTGGAAAGTGCACTTCATTTAAGGTACTGTGATGTTGTTTGTCCTGTTTTTAAAGAGGACTATAGCATCAGAAAAGCGATTCTATGATTTGCAAGTAAAACAATTTTAAGTGACCAAAGACTGTGCGAAGTCTCCAGCTTCACTCTGTCATCTGGAGCCCACTGGGTTCAGGGGCAAGAGTAGAAATGACACATAAAGCAGTCATTCCTTAAAAAGTAGCACAATTATTAAATTTAATTAGGAAAATCATTTCTACATTAATTTAGGATTTATTTTGTTGGATTTGAACTCAACCAGAGAATTCATGAAAAATTCATTAAATGACTACTGTGTAAAGATCATTGTACCAGACAGACCTCAGATAAGATATAAAGTTTCAGTGAGAAATGGTTTCTTCTCTGATGGAGTTTTTATCCCCAAACACAATAGTTGTACTATGAAAATCATACCTTAAAAGAGTGTAGGAGTAGAAACAAGGAACTTCAATAAGTTTGAATGGTAAGATTCATTAACTAATGGGAAAGATCAAATGGGACTTCAAAGAGGATAAGATTTTCAAATTGTGTTTAAAGAAGTTATAAATTTAAAGAGTAAAAAGAAAAAAGGCAAAGAATAGGAAACAGCATAGGCAAAGGTTTAGAGGTGGTAAAGTTCACAATATATGTGTTATGTTATGTGTTCGTCTTATGCTACGGAAGACCATGCCATCACAGAAATGCTGACATGACTTTGTTGTAAGTGAGAGAGGTCTATGCAGGTCACCAGTCTCACTTCTCCTCCACAGGCATCTGAATTCAGTGACCAGATTTTCATTAGGATGACTGGAGATGTTGTGGTTAAGTGACTTGCCCAAGGTCACACAGCTAGTGAGTATCAAGCGTCTGAGGTGAGATTTGAACTCAGGTTCTCCTGACTCCTGCAGTGGTGCTCTATCCACTGCACCACCTAGCTGCCCTCTGTGAAGTATTATGTGAAGTATTACAGAAAGGATCCTAGCTCTAAATATGGAAGGAAGATCAGAGATAGAAGACATTTCATTTGAGATCTTCAGTGATTAACACTTCAGGGATACACTTTAGAGGGTAGTCATTTTCAGACACAGCTTGAACTTCATGGCCATGTAGATTCCCTATGACTATAAAATTCTATAACTATGTAGAACACCTCAAATATAATTCAATTTCAAATGGATCTATGGATCACTATCCACTAAAATCTATGGTGCACAAGATTCTACCACTAAGTTAACTTTTTAGTAGTCAGCAAGAGGAAACAATTATTTCCAAACAAAGTAACTTAGTAGAATAATTTTGGAAGAAAGTGGTGATAGATTATGTTATCTGCCACAAACTGTTGTATAATTTCCCATAAATAAATATGCCATTTTTAGAGAGAAAGGACAAAACTAGAATACATGTATAGAAGGGAGAGAAGTGATATAGGCAACAATCATGGTCATGGCACATACATGGAAAAAACATATATTGTGAATACATTGTACATAAATCACAAATGTGAAGGCATGAGTCATTATTTCATGTTGCAGGGACACTGGTATTTTTACATGATGCTACCAAACTGCTCCTACATGGCCTTTTCCTGGATGTCCTCGTGGAACATTCAATTTCTTCCAGGAGCATAGTCTTGCCAGGTCTATGGTCATGGCCCATAGTCTCTCCCAGTCATTGCTCCATAGAACTCCGATGAAGTTGTAGTAGAATGATTGTCTGCTGAGCATACGGTCAGTTCTGGTCTATGTCATATGTGTCTCTGGAGTCTAGGTTGCCAAGGGTCATCTCTTTTTAAAGTGTTTATATTTGATCTTAGAAGAATTAAGGCATAAATTGAATTGAAGGAATAGTAAGATGATATGATCAGATTCATATTTAGGGAAAGCCACTTTTTTGTACTATGGAGAATGACCTAGAGTGGGTAGGGATTGAAAACAGAAAATCCGTTACAATAATCTATCACAACAGTCTATGTGAGTGGCCTGATCCAGGACTGTGGCCATGAAAGTGTGAACTTTGACCAATAACACAGTCTCCTCGCTCTTGGGAATGAAATATCCTACACTTACAATAGGAAGCTTGACAGGAAAAATGCATTATAGTGCATTTCTTGAAGCCCCAGTCTTCTGGAAAGGCATCAGAATGGATACAGCACTGAAAAGTACAGCTAGGAAGCTCTGGATTCAAATTCTGCCTCAGGCATTAACTTTACTAATGGTATGAATTTGGTCAAGTCCCTTAGCTTTTCAAATTCCTGGCTCATTAATCTGTATAAAAGGAAATAACAAGGGATATAGTAACCACTCCCATTCAGTGAGTGTGAAACTCAAATGACATAATTTACATAAAATGCCTTATAAAAGTGCAGCACAGTATATATTTCAGTTGCTATCCCACCCCCACCCCCTAAATTTTGCCAATCCTAGCAGTATCTAACAGCTTCTTAATTCTATGCTTAAGTCTTTTGTCCTTTCTAGTTGCATGTTATCGCCTTACCTTTATGGTCTAGCATGATATGAGTCCACAAACTAACTTCCTCAGAGGAGTAGCTATCCTCAGCTATTAATCTTCTTTCTCCCCCCTGCCAGTCGCCATTGAAGGACAATCCAACACAAAGGTTCCTATATTTTTTTTTATTTTGTGATGTAGACTCTAGTGAAGATAATGGATGTTTTTCAGAATAATTTTAAATAAAGAACTGCAGTAAAATAATTGAGTTAGAAATTCATGAAAATAAAGATATATTTTCCCATCCAAAATTATACCACCCTTAAATCTATTCACAGACTTCTTTGAGAAGGAAAGTAGCCAAGGATTCCAGATTCAAAACTCCTGCCCAATGGATTCCTTTGGAGAGGTATTCCCCAGTTCACATTCTCAGGATCTCAAGTGAATCCTTCTCCTTAGAGGACTCTTTATGGTTATCTTTCCTGGGTACCCAATCCTCTTCTCTTTGTTCTAATAGTCTAGTTAGTAACATAATCCATAACATTCAGACTTTAATTCATGCTCATAATTAAAATAAGAAATTTGTGCTCATAATACAATTTCCTCTAATATCATTTTTGTAGTCCTATAAAGTATTCTGGGCTCATTCTAATGGTATGAACTGAGACACTTGACTTTTCAAAAAGACACATTTATATTTCTCATTATGTAGTTACTTTAATTTCTGCATTGAAGTAAACACTAGGAAAACAAATAAATGCTGAAAAAGACCCCTCCTTCCCTCAAGCTCACATTTGAATGTTTCTACTATTATTGAGGATCTTTTAGGGTAATTCCTGGTTAAAAGTGATATTTTGCAGTGCATTACAGGTTAGTAATAGAAATGCTGTCCTTCATTATCCCTTTAGGTAAACCACTAAATGCTTAGAGCTAACAAACACATTGGAGTCACTTTATGTATGAAAGAGAGAAGAATACTTTGAAACAGAGGCAACTGCATGTTCTCCAAAGAACGAAGATGGAAGGATACAAGCATTTTTATCCTGTGAGAGATCATTAGTGAAAGTCAGAGAAAGAGGAAGTGAATGGTGGCAGAAGGTGACTGTGCTGAGAGCTACTGATACAATTATTTGTTAATCTGATAAGTGAGAAATCTGCTTTCTTCCTGGGGCATGTAGCTAAAATAGAGTGGAGAAATTCTCTCTCTCTCTCTCTCTCTCTCTCTCTCTCTCTCTCTCTCTCTCTCTCTCACACACACACACACACACACACACACACACACAC
>JAQQSK010008116.1:0-13649 GCA_028658325.1 Potorous gilbertii | reverse complement strand
TTCTAACAAATATGCATAGTCAAAGAATTGATTTTTCCCCCCAAACAAAGGTTAACTTTCTCTTCTTCCCATGGGACGAAAAAACAACCCCCCCAAACCAATCCTTGTAGCCCACGCGTGCGGTCAAGCCAAGGCTCCGCCAAGGGCAGCGTCGAGAGGTGTGACGCGGAGCGCGGTGACGCCCCCTGGCGTGGGGCTGAGGCACTGGACCCTCCTAGGCGCCAAAGCGGCCGGACCCGTCCCGTGACCCTCGGCGAGTGCCGGACTCTGGTCCTCAACCGCCGCCAGGGGGCGCGCGGGAGCCCACGTGCTCCGCTCGAGGGCCGGCCGACTTGAGGGGAAAGGGGGAGTAGCAGGGGGAAGCGCGGGGCTGAGCGTGCGCGCATGCTCGGCTCCCCTCACCCCCCGCCCGCTTTCCCGGTTGGAAGGTCAGCGGGGTGACTGCCTGCGGGGTAAGGAGGGGGCGTGGTGGTGGGATGAAGCCGAGGGCAGGTGCGCCTGCGCAGTGCCGCCCGGGCCGCAGGAGGGCGGAGATGGAGGGAGCTTTGACAACCCACCAGGTAAGCGGGGCTCCGGCGCTCGGGAGGCCGGGGGCGCGGCTGGCTCTGGCCGTCCCCTCTGCCCGTCTTCTCCTTCATTTTGTGGTCCACCCACTCCGCGGCCGTCGGCCCCCTCCCTCCCCCTGCGCGGGCGGACTTCGCGTGTACGAGAGGTGAAGTGATTTGCCCGCGAGCAGCTGTTCTGCCCGACCTGCCCGAGCCTCCTCCTCCTCCCGTGCCCCCGGGGGCCGGGCCGAGAGGGGACCCTGGCACCGGGGCGCAGGCTTTGGCCGAGGGAACGGTCGTTTTAATCCTGAAAGCCCGCTCTTCTTAGACTTTATTCTCAAACTGTTACGCACCTACTGTGTGCCTAGGACTGTGCTGGGGTGCTGGGGGTGGTGCGTGCGTGCGTGTGTGCGAGATGGACCAGGCGTCTCGTTAAAGTGCTGACGGGAAGTGTCGGTAGGTGGCCAAGTCGGCCTTCGTGGTGTCGGGAAGACCTGAGTTCAAATTCAACCTCAGACACCTCCTAGCCGTGTGACCCTGGGCAAGTCACTTGACCCTGTTTGCACCTGTCACATGACCCGGAGCGGGCGATGGCAAAGCACTCCAGGGGCTTTACCGAAAGTCGGACTGGGCTGAAGAACCTCCGTGTTAGGCTAGGGGTGGGGAGGACAGTAAAAACCAAACTAGAGCCGGGCCTCCCGGGTACTAAGTACTGAGCTGGGTGTGGGTAAAAATAGACTGAGAAAAAGCACCCCCACTGTGTCACGCCCTGTGCTGGACGGAGGGGAGGTAAAAGACGAAACGGAATCCAAAAAGCATTTGTTAAATGCCAGCCCTATGGACTTACTATGCAAGATAGGTGACGGAGGAGGGAGATTTTAAAAAAAGGAATCAAAAAAGCATTTAAGTGCCAGCCATGTGCCAAGTCCTGTGCTAAGAGGAGGAGGAGGAGAGGGGCAAAAAACGAAACAGGATCCACAAAGCTTAAATGTGTATCGAAGTACCGCCCCAGAAACAATCCCTTAATCCTATTATGGAGAAGCACAGAGAAGTAGATAAAGGGTATGCCAAAAGTCTTTCAACTTTAATACTTTTTTTTTTTTTAAACTGCACTAAGACTTTTGGGATACCTTGTGGAGGGCTTAGGGACCAACCCTGTGATTTAATTGATATAAAGAACTCTCTAGGAATGCAGATTAGGACCTTCTCTGCAACTTAAAGAGTCTTCAGAAGATGCTTTTTGTGTGTGACTTATAGACTACCACAGAAATGAAATTGTGGGTGACCCAAAGGGCAGGGGAGAAAAGCGTGGTGGATGTGAGGAGCCTGTCCCATATTCTCAAGGATGGCTTGGACTTTGATGTGGCCATCTCTGCCAGCCTTGAAGACTTGGTTCACATACCACCTTTTGAAGGCAGTCTTTTCTGATTCTCCTTCTGCTCCCAGCCCCTTGCTGCCTTCAAAGGTTACTTTCCACCTGCTTTATATGTATCTTACCTGTATGCATGTGTGTGTGTATGTGTGTGCTGTCTTCTGAATCGTCGTCTTCAGAGCAGAGACTTTTTGTTTTTTTCCTTTATATCCCTGTTGCTTAGCACAGTGCCTGGCACCTATCTGGGCTTAGTAAATGCTTATTGAGTGACCAAAAAAAAATGTGTATGAATTTCCTAGAGAGCACTAAGACTTAACCTGGGTCACACTGCTGGTATGTCAAGATGAGTCTTGGAACCAGGTCTCTGAACTGGTGCTCTATATGTTGTGGTTTAGATTCACCCAGTGCCCACTCAGGGAAGCCAAAAACTGTTGTAGTTTCATGATGTGTTGTAGTGGAACCGCCTCCAAGAATTTAGTCAGACTACCTCTAATCCAAGTATAAGACATTTGTTGAGATTGATGCTTCTCATCTAGCAGGCTAAGTTCCAAGAGGAACCAGCAGCTTCAGAGAAAGCAAGGTGGATTTTCATAAAGATGCAATTACATAACTGAAATTATGAATATTAAGAAAGCAGGAGGAGCTTGTCAAGGGATTGGGTAAATGGGGAGAGATCTCTTCTAAGGTTTGGTGGTTAAACATTCTGCCCTACATTTTGATGGTGGTGTCTTCTCTGATTGGCTACCTGTTGTGAGCTTGTCTGGTCAGGGTGGATAATGTGGTTGAGGTTGAATTCATGGACACACCTGTTTCTGTGGACATGGGTCTGGGGGCATCTCCTATCCCATCACATGAACATACCTGCTGTTTCTGTGCAAAATATGAGTTCATGGACACAGCTGTTGTTCTAGTGAGCAGTGGGGTATATATGAAGAAGTCAAGATATTGGGGGGGGGGGGGTGAGTGGCTGGGTAAGTGCCTAGCCCCTGATACTGTTCAGTCTAAAGAAAGTTAGAATATTGGAGCTGGGGGCTGCCCTTTATTAGGATTTCATCATACTACTACCTATTGCATCCCAATAAACATATGCATACAAAATAAATAAGGAAATTTTTTTGTGGGGGGAGGGAATTAGCAATTTGTGGGATCAGAGTAGGCCCCCCCATGTGGAAAATGGTCTTTGAATTGAGCCTTGAAAGAAGTCATGGATTTTTCATGGTGGAAGTGAGGAGGGAGTGCATTCACTGCATGTGGGACAAATCGGGGTGACAGGAAATGCAGTGTTGTGTAAGGGCAGCAGTGAAGAAGTCAGTTTGATTGGATTGTAATATAATGGAAGGAGAGTGCATATGCCTGTCTTGCAAATTGCTGCAGCTAAATTTCAGAAACTTTACTGGCCTCAGTGTCAAATTCTAAGTCAAAATTCAGTGTCAAAAACTAAGCTTTTTTTTTTTTTTTTTTTTTTTTTACCAATGCTGGTATCCTCTTTGGATATTCCTATTTCTGACAGTTTTCCATCATGCTCTCAGTTATCCAGGGTTGAAACATTTTAGTTTCTTTCCTTTAGTTCTTTCCTTTGGTGCATCCAGTCACCAAGATTACCTGTTACTACTACTTTCTTAATGTTTCTCAGAAGAGACAGGTGTACTCCATTAATGAAATCCCAGGTCTGCTCAAGTAAGGTTAATTGACAATCTCATATCTTTTCCTTCCTTCTCATTCCAGTTCTGGCACTAATCATCTCATAAGGGCTACAGCAGTACTTAGCTGAATTGGTTGCTATCTAACAAGTCTCTCCATATTCTGTTTGTTCTTCCTATTAGTTTTGCTGTCCCTTACCCTAAACTTCATGACTTGCCAATAAAGTTTAACCTTCTAGTGTGACATTCTAGACTTACCCCTAAATATGATCTCTGATGTGGTTCAATAGAAGAAAAATTGTGGATTCCAAAGACCAGGGTTTAATTCCAAATTTGCTACTTTATAACTGGTGTGTGCTTCCTCAGGTGAGTCATTTTTTTAACTTTCTGGTTCTGTTTCCTTATCTATAAAATGAGAGGATTAGAGTAGATGATGCTAAGGTGCTGTCACCCATACATCTATGCTCACAGGAATCCTCTGTTCTAGAGAAACTTCAGCATTCGTTGAACATGTTTTCCTCTTTCCTAACTGTCTTGACTTTGTTCTGCTTTTCTGTCTTACTTGGCCATAAAGTTTTGGAACATGTTTCACCTTCACAAAACTTTTCCCAAATTCTCAGCTTCTGAGGCTACTTCTTCCTTTGAACTCTATCACCTTCTCTTTTTGTGACTCATTTGACAATTAGTATATATTATTCTGCATTGTTTTATATGTATGTTTGTATATATGTCATATGTATACGTATCTCTTATTTCTCCATAACTAAATTTTAAGTCCGTTGGATAAAACAGAGGTTTCCAAACTTCTTTGACCTACTGCCCCCTTAAAAAAAAAGTTTACTCAGCACCCCCCTAGAAATCTTTCTTTAATGGTTTTTTTTAAAAAATTTGCTTCATTTCAAAAAAGATATAAAATACTTTTTTAAAAAAAATGACATCTTAAATTTAGTAATTTATTGTAAATGTGTGAGTTTTTTCCTGCGCCGAAATTTTGATGATGCAGTATTGCATCATGTAACTCTATAGTATTGTTTTATAAATAAGTCATTACATGTACATATCTGTGCTGATGCATTTTGGACTTCCTGACAAACGCCCTACACACTTGCCCACAAACACTTGCTTGTTAAGACCTGTTGGTGGACTTGACCGCTGATGGGTTATAACTTGCATTTAATGTGTTTATTTGGAAAATAATGTAATCACTACGACTTTAACTCTGTTACACAGCAGATGAAACATACATGAACGGTTTTTCAAAATTCTCTTCTTTGCTTATGTTTCTATCATCACCTTATTTTTATTCAATAAATAAATTCAATAAATTTTTCACCCAAGGCTACTACTGCTCCGTAGATCATTCCATTGCCCTACTGGGGGCGGTATCACCCAGTTTGAGAACCTCTGGTTTTAAAGGCATACACACACACACACACACACACATATGTATATGTATATGAGTATGTATGTATAATTTATTCCCAAGTAAATTGTAAGTCCATTGACCTGGTTAAAGGCATTGGTAGCCTGCTTAATCAGAGGGATTGCTAATATACTGGATGAGAGTTAGGATCCAAAACCATCCTTACAGAGTAGATCATTGGGTCTTCCTCTCCACCCCAAATCCTCCCTCACATAGGTAGATTTCATTATATATACTGATTTCCCCTCAAATGCTTGAACTTTCAGCTTATTCAGTTTACTCATCCCCCAATACCTAGTTCTCCACTTCAGATTCATACAGGGATGGTCACACTTTTGCTCTATCATCCACAAGTGTTATGCTTCCACAATCTTAAACTCCCAGATTTGTGATCCTTTTCTCCTGAGGTACAGTGAAAGGAGGGCTGAACTTGGAGTCAGGGGACTTTGGTTTCTATCCTGACTCTACTTCTTAATGCCTTGTGTGGCCTCCCATGGCCAAAGCATTAAACCCCTCTGTACTCCAGTTGCCTCATCTTTAAAGTGAAGGGATTGGCTAATCTTTAAGGTCCCTTCTAACTCTGTATCTGTGATTCTCTACCTACGCCTCATCTTTGCCTTCATCATTACCTCCAGCCTTAGTAGTGTACAGACTGCACTCTCCTCCAGGTCCATTTTTGACCTCTTAGTGAACCAGTTCAGCTTTACATGATCTGTTGCTCTTGAATCTCCTTTCTCCTTTGTCTTATTAGGGATCATATTTTGCCACAACCCAACCTTCCTTGGCTTCTACTTATATGTTAGGGCAGAACTGGGGGAAGTCATAAAACTGAAATTTGTTATCTAATCTCAATTTAGCCCTCCCTGCTCCCAGGTCACCCTTTTACTCCTGCCTAATATATTCTCTATCCCATCTTTCTGTCCTGCATTCAATAGCTATTTCAAACCTCTTCTCTCCTCTCACCCCCCATAATATCTCTAAGCCTCATCTTCTCTACTGAGAGCTCTCTCTCAATCTTCAGGCTCTTCCTAACTAATAGCTTCTTTCTTTCTGCTCACAAATAAGACCTTGTCTCCCTAATCTTGAAAAAAGCCTGACTTGAGGCTGCCATAATTAGTTATCATGTAGCATTTTGGCTGCCTCCTTGAAAAAGTGATGGTGCCTCTACTTCCTGATGAGTGAAGATGAATTGGAGTGGGGAGGGATTTGAGGTAGGTGCACAAATTAGAAAATCACTGCAGTAGTTCCGGCAAGGAGTGATGAAGGTTTGACTGGAGAGGCAGAAATGTGTAGGAGAGATATTGTAAGGGTGGAAATGATGAGATTTGACAACAGATTGAGTTTGTGGAGTGGATGAGAGAGAACCGTCGAAGATCACAACCCAGGTGGGGAGCCTGGGTCACTGATACGGTAATGATGCCCATAATAGTGATATGAAAGTTGAGAAGAGAAGAGGGTTTTGGAGGAAAGATAACGAATTCTGTGTTGGATATGTTGAGTTTGAGATGCCTAAATGTACGTGCACTTGAAGAGATTCAAAAGTCAGATGGTGATACAAGTCTGGAGTTGAGGAGAGGATTACGGTAGCTAGATTGATCTGAGAATCATCTGCACAGAGATGATCATTGACTCCATAGTGGTTAGTGGGTCACCAGATAGGACAGTATAGAGGGAATAGAGAAAAGAGCCCAAAACAGAGCCTGGAGGGGCACCCGCACTTAATGCTTGTGACTTGGATAGATATTTAGCAAAGGAGAGTGAGAAGTAGTCAGACAAACAGGATTAGAGAGTATCTGGTGGCGATGATTACCAGAGTCAAAGGGCGTTGTGATGTCAACAAAAATCAGGATTGAGTCAGTTGGGTCAGTAAACATTTCTGCTGTGCCACTTATGTGCTTGTCCCTGTGGTAAGCCACGGAGATACAAAGAGAAGTCAGAGATAATAGCAGATTTTAAGGAGGTCGTAGTCTAATGGGGAGACAATGTGCAAACCCCAATTTATAGACAAGGATATCCAGGATAAATTTATATACAGGATAAATTGGAATTAATCAACAGAAGGAAGACACGAGAGTCAAGTAAGAGGGATCAGGAGAGGCTTCATATAGAATGTAGGATTTTAAATTTTAGTTGCGATTTGATGGAAGCCAGGTAGACTGATTTAGTTTTCCATTTGTTACAAACATGCATAGTCAAACTAAATCCTGACCCTGACTGTATCCAGAAATATATCTCACTCTGCAACCTGAGTTCGTCATTTCTCTATTAGGAGGAGAGTAGTAGTTCTCATTTATCAGTTCTTTGGAATCATGATTGATCATTGCATGGATCAGAGTTCACAAGTCTTTCAGAAGTCTTTGCTTTTTGTTATTGTATGAATTGTTCTGTTCTCACTTTACTCTGCTATCAGTTCATAAAATCTTCTTAGGTCTCTCTGAAATCATCCCTGGCTTCATTTCTTTTCTTTTTTTTCTGAAGACTGACTAGGTAAAACCTTGTTGGAAGATGATCAATAATAGTATCATAGAATTACCTCTTATCAATATCTTGATCAAAGTAAACAAATTAGATTTCTAAATATTACAGAAAAAATCTGTAAAGAAACATGCAGCCTTGTTTTTAAAATGTTTCTACGAAGTGTTCGAGAGTATAAAACTCAACAAATGGTAGTTTTCAGTTTTTTTCCAAAGATTTCACTGTACACATTGCTCAAAACAAGAATTAACATCAGTTTTTCTGGAAAATTAACTTACAGTTGAGGAAGAGAAACTGAAATCCACATATGGTAAATGTTGTTGTCTTTAAAAGTATGCTCTTCCAGGTAGAAAATGTATCTGTAGGTGGTACATGACAGAGATAATCTTTCTGGTCATTTTGCAATTTTTGAATTAGGTTTTAGGTTTACAGACTTTTTCACCTACTTCAACATTACAGACCAATGTAATTTTCACAAACAGATGTCCTCCTTTGGGAGGATCCCCATTCTATTATTGTTTAATGAAAATTTATTTCATTTAATGAAAATATATATTGTATAATGAAAATTTACTCATAACTGGTTAATTATGTTTTGTACTACTATAGTTAAGTGACCACATTGTTTAATTTCAGTATAACATTGAGGAACTCATTGCCACTGATTTCTAAGTTTATCACTTCAGTCAACTCTCCAAATTTTCAAGTCTTCTGCTTATAATTCTTTATCTCATCCAGAATTTTTTATTGGTCTCCAATGTTAGTAATTTCATTCTCTGTGAAGTCTTCCTTTGTCATCATTAAAAGTTCTCATAAGGTTATGATTCTTTCCTTCAGTAATTCTGTCATGTGGTCAAATCCTTTAAAAATGCTTCCAGATCACCAAAAGCTATATATAAATTAAATTTATGGTACTTTCTTGTATCCCCATCCATTGTCAAAAATCTATATTCAGCTCCCTCTTCAGAGCTTTTCTTGCAATAGATTCACAGTCAAAAAAAGTAAACTGAAGAGCTCTTTTTTCCTTTAGCAGTCTTTCTCACTTTTTGGTTTGTATTGTTTTATTAGCTCCTAGTTCAGGCAACTTTGAGTCTGCACTTTTATGACCCTGATGTATTGCACACATTAGAGCTATGTAACTCTTTTCATCTTGGGTATTTATTTCTGCTCTGTGAGCAACAAGGAGAGCAGGAGCCTAAGGGATGGCCTTCTAAAGCTGTGTACATGATTGGAGTCATACATTTTTTGCAGCAACATTTGGATTAGCAGTTTTTGAAAGTAGTAGTTGCACCTTCTTTAAAATCTGACCCTCAGGAGCACGTAAAGAGCATGCAGACATCAAAATAGTATGTTGGTCCTTATCAAAGCTTACATTGTGTCCTGTCCAAGAAGATAGTCACCCCTCCACATTAGCAATACTAGCATTGTATCTAAGTAGAATCCATCTAAATTGAAGACTGGATTCCACACTCATTCCAGAATTTAGAAGTTCTTCAACCAATGAAGTATCTTGAAGTCAAAGTTTTCTTAAGGTTTCGTTCTCTTTTTTCATTCACTAATGAATCTTAATTGTCAAAGGTACCCGATTCCCAAGTCTCCAACATCCTAAAAAACTTTCAACATACTCCACAATCCCTTTAAACTATCTTCTTGTTTCTCTTGTCCCTTTCTTAGCCACACTTTTAGAAAAAGCTATCTAAACTTATTGCTTCCACCCCTCTCACTCCTGATTTGTTTTCACCCTGGTCTGTGGTTGCATTGCTTAGCTGAAACTTCTGTCTCCCATACTAACCAGTGACCTGTTAATTGCCACATCTGATGGTCTTTTCTCAGTCTCCATCCTTGACTTATGCTGCATTTGACACTTGACAGGGTCGCAGAATAGATCAGAAAGTGGTACCCAACAACAGTTTTTATGTGAAACACATTTGAAATAAAAATTGAAAGAGTTGAATTGAAACACAAAAAACCAGTTGAGAGCATCAGGGGTAACAATCATGGCTTCAGTCAAGGCAACAGTAGAAATAGATGTGGTTAAAATAGGTAAGCATGCAACATACATGTTTTTAAAGTATAGAAAATGAGTGATTATTAACACCTAATATTATGCATAAAATAGCATAATTTTAAATACTTACAGATATCTAGATACCTTCAAATATTTTAGCTACTTAACATACTAAATGCAAAATAACTACTTATAATTTTATTTGATTAAGGAAATAGAAGCAAAAACATAATAATAGATGATTTCTGTGTTCCCTTTTCAGACCTGGATAAATGTAATAAAAAATAAACTAGTAAAACATTAAGGACTTCAAAAGATCTCTGAGGGTTAATGAATGGGAAAATAGAAAGGAATATACATATTTGTTAGAGTGTAAAATCTCATAGATAAATGCAGAAAAGCAGAAATGTTAAACAAATGCTTTACTGACAAAATGCACTAAAATGGCAATCCAAAATGGACATTAGAAGAAAATATTCAAACTTGAATGGGGATTAAATAATTTAATCATGAAGTATATGTGGTTTAAAGAACAAATCATAGGAACAGAGAATTTCATCCAAGAAAATGGCAAGAATGATACAGCTACCAAAACTTCTGGAATGCAGCCAAAACAGTGGTTAGGGAAAAATTTCTCCCTCTTAATACTTTCATTAACAAAAAAGAAAGAAATGATTGATGATGCAACTAAAAATATCGAGAAGCAACAAATCACAAACCCCAACTAAACTAGCTCCCCCCAAATTTCAGGAAATCAAAGGAGAGATAAATAAAATTGAAGTAAAAAACATTAAACTAATAGAAGTAGATCCTTCTTTAAAAACAAAACTATAACTATTAAAAAATATAATAAAAGAAGAGGCCAACCAAATTGCAGTGAAAAAGGAGAATTCATAGCAAATGAAGAGAAAATAAAGGAAATTCTTAGAAACTTTGGCTTTTATGTGCTAGTAAAACTGATAACCAGTGAAATGAATGAGTATTTAAAAAAATGCAAATTCAGATTCACAGAAAATAAATAGGCCAAGCTCAGAAAAATAAATGAGACATAAATGAAATACTAAAAAACCCCCTAAGACTAGATGGATTTATAAGTAAATCCCATAAAACTTTCAAAGAACAACTCATTCCAGTAGTACATAAATTGTTTGCAAAAATGGGAAAAGAGAGAATCCTATCCTTTTCTTTGTAACAAATATGGTCTTGCAGTCTAACCCGGGAGAGAGAAAGCAGAGAAAGAAAACATTAGAATAATATCTCTAATGAATAGTGATATAAAAACGTTGTGTTCAACAAGGAAGTAAAAGTAGCAACGCGTTAATCCTGTCATGAATAATGATTAGATTGGCTTTGTTCCAGGAATTCGGGGCTGATTCAGGGCTAGAAAAACTGTAAATACGACAGAGGCCGCATTAGTTACAAAACACTGACTTTTAAATTGCATCAGACGCAGAAAACGTTCTTTACAAAATATAACACTTGTGTCTGTTAAAAACATTAAAAAGCATAAAAGGAATTGGATGTGTTGACATTTGTAATTCTTACCAAAGGGAGGCTGAGACAGATGAATCGCTTAAGTTTAGGATTTCTGAAGCTGATCATGGTCTGCACTAAGTTTGGCACCAGTATGGTGACACTCCTCTCCTGCGGGAAGGACTGCCAGGATAGGTAAGAAGGAGTGAACTGGCCCAGGTTGAAAATGCTGCCAGTCACAGCTTTTTTTGCTGATTAGTAGAGGGATTAGTGAGCGACTGCCTCACTTCTTCCCTTGGCTGAGATATGGAGGCCCAGTCTCAAAATAAACAAATTCACTCCCCAAAACATTGGAATAAATGAAATATTCCATAATATGGTACATAGTATCTTATCCAAAACCAATAAGAGAAACAGGTCTTTCCAGTAAGAGGAGGTAAAGCAAGGATAGGATGTTTATTCCCAGCTCTTTTATTTGTTATAGTTCTAGAAATGCTAGCTATATTAACAGGACAAGGAAAAGAAATTGGGGAGATGACTACGAGCAAAGAGGCAGCAAATTGATCACTTTTGCAAATGGTAAGGTATGTCTAAGAATACCTTAGCAACTCAACTAAAATTAATTGAAATAATTAGTAACTTCAGCCAAGTAGTGGAATATAAAATGAAGCTTCAGACTTCACTATCCTTTATGTATTTACAAAAACATCCAAACAAACAAAAAACTCAACCTAGAACTCCCCAGCAGAAATAAATAAAAAAAATTCTATTAGAACTGTTTATGAAATATATATATAAATAAAATGCTTGGGACTTCACTTTCCAAGGCACATAGAAGTTAGAAGAATACTACTACAAAACAGTCTTAATAGAAATAGTCAGATTTAGATAATTGAGAAGTTAATTGTATAGTTTTACTATGCCAATAACAATATTACCTAAATTCATTTACAAATCCAATTACATACTAATCATTCCATGAAAAGGTTGTTTTATATAACTAGAAAAAATATACTTCATTTGAAAGAACGAAAGGTCTTGGATGTCAAGGGAAATAATAAAAAAAAATTAGAAAGGGGGGAGATCTACCACTACCTAATCTTAAGCTATGAAGCAGTAATTATTAGAAGTATTTGGTACTGTTTAAAAAATAGCAAATTGCAGTAGTGGAAGAGATTAGGCATATAAGATTCTAGAATAAATGCACATAATAGCATAATGTTTGATAAACCCGAGCTCACCAGTTATTTGGGTAAGAACTCATTCTTTGACAAAAAGTTCTGGGCAAACTGGAAAGTATTCTGACAGAAATTAAGTTTAGATTAAAATCTCATGCTTTATACCACAGTAAGCTCCAAATGGATATATGACCTGGATCTAAAGAGTCATGTCATAAATAAGTTAGGGGAGTGAGAAAGGTGATATCTTTCTGTAATTATCCTTTATGGATCAGGGAAGAGTCTTAGCCAAAGGGTAGCAAAAGTATGACAGCAGATAAAATGAACAATTTTGATTTCATATTTTTGTTGTTTCCAAAAACCAGTATTATTAAAATCAGTGGAGAGACAATTAAATAGGAACATTCTTACAGCAAATTCCTCTGATAGAGGTCTTCTATCCAAGATAAACAGAACTGACTGGAAAATAAAGAGAGGTAGCTCTGAAGTCAGAAGACCTTTGTTCAAGACCCACATCAGACGTATACTGACTGTGTGGCCCAGGGTGAATTCCTTAACATCTCAATATTTTAGCCAGTTGTCTATGACTATAAATTGAAGAGAAAGTGTCTGCCTTCTTTGGTAATTTACTTACCTTGAAGTTCATTATATACTTATGAAATCACAGGTCTAGGCTCTATTTCCTGTTTTATATAAGAACAAGAACCATTCCTCAGTAGATTACATGGTCAAATGATATTAACAGGTATTCAAAAGAAGAGAGATAGCTATCGAGAACCAGTGAAAAATTGCTACAAATCAGACTAAAATAACTCAGCCTTCCTCTTCATACCCATCAGATTGACAAAGAACACCAAAAAAAATGTCAGTTGTTGGGAGGGTTGTTGGAGTTAACCTCTAACCCACTAGTATGCTGTGAATTAATCCAGCCATTTTGGAAAGCAAGTTAGAGCTATACCCCAAACTTCACTAAACTTGCCCATAATAGGCACTATAGAAATGCTAGCTATCATTCATTATTATTATATTTACCGTGGTGATGTCATTTCTCGGAATTTATTCCTAAGAAATCAAAGAAAGCAAAAGAATCTAAATGTGCAAAAATACACATAACAGCATTTTTAGTTGTAACAAAGAAAATGAAACAAAGTGGCTGTCAGGCAAGGTGTATTATTGGAAAAATTATCAGATGTGAATCTGATAGAGTATTTATGAAGTGAACAGTTTCCAAGAAACCTAGGAAGACTTATATGAACTGATTTAGAATGAAATGGGCAAAACCAGTTGAACAATTTATCTGACTCAGCATTTTCATTTATTTATTTATTTTTAGGTTTCGACATTCATTTCCACAAAATTTTGAGTTTAGTTTTTCTCCCTCCCCTCCCCTCTCCCCACCCCATAATACCTTGCATTCTGATTACCCCTTCCCTCAATGTACCCTCCCTTCTATCACACTCCACTCTTACCTTATCCTCATCTTCTCTCTTTTCTTGTAGGGCAAGATAAATTTCTATACCCCATTACCTGTATTT
>JAQQSK010008115.1:0-13649 GCA_028658325.1 Potorous gilbertii | reverse complement strand
ATATCAGGACAGTTTTCCTTGATAATTTCATGAAGGATGGTGTCTAGGCTCTTTTTTTGATCATGGTTTTCAGGCAGTCCCATAATTTTTAAATTGTCTCTCCTGCATCTAGTTTCCAGGTCAGTTGTTTTTCCAATGAGATATTTTACATTATCTTCCATTTTTTCATTCTTTTGATTTTGTTTTGTGATTTCATGGTTTCTCATAAAATCATCTGCCTCCAATTGTTTCATTCTAATTTTGAAAGAACTATTTTCTTCAGTGAGCTTTTGCACCTCCTTTTCCATTTGGCTAATTCTGCTTTTTAAAGCATTCTTCTCTTTGGCTTTTTGAACTTCTTTGGCCAATTGAGTTAGCCTATTTTTAAAGGTGTTATTTTCTTCAACATTTTTTTGGGTCTCCTTTGGAAGTTGTTGACCCGTTTTTCATGATTTTCTTGTATCTCTCTCATTTTTCTTCCCAATTTTTCCTCTGCCTCTCTTACTTGATTTTCAAAATCCTTTTTGAGCTCTTTCATGGCCTGAGATGATTGAATATTTATTTTGGATGTTTGGGATAGAGAAGCTTTGACTTTTATGTCTTTCCCTGATGGTAAGCATTGTTCTTCCTCATCCAAAAGAATGGGAGAAGATATCTGTTTGCTAAGAAAGTAATGTTCTATAGTCTTATTTTTTTTTCCCTCTTTTTTGGGCATTTTCCTAACCAGTTACTTGACTTTTGGGTCCTTTGTCAGGAGTAGGGTTTGCTCCGGGGGTCTGTAAGATCTTAGTTCCTCCAAGGTGGTACAATCAAGTGTGTATACTCGTCTGGGAGCAAGTAGAAATTTTTGTGCCCAGAATCTGAGTAATAGAGTTTCCTCTTCATAACCACCTCGCCTCAAGTTCTGCCAAGAAAGCACTGGGGGCTGAGATTCAGATAAGCTGCAGGGGAGGGCCACCATTCAGTGTGAGATAAAGATCAGCTGCTCAAATCCCTCAGGAGTATTAGATGGGGGCAGGGCCTCTACACAGGGCTGAGGTAAGAGTCAGCTGCTCAGTGCCCCCAGGAGTTTTCCTATCCAACACTGAATATGGGATGCTTTAGGGGCTGCTGTGGAAGCTGCTGCCGCCTGCCTGATGTGGCCACCACCCGAGGCTGGAGCCTATGGTAAGGCCCTTCTCCTTTATCAGCCAGCTGAAAAAACCCTGTCATTGACCTTTGGCACCTGTGTGTTGAGGGATCTTCGAACTGCTGCTACTGGGACTGGGGATTCTGCCCCCAAGGCCTGCCTCCCAGAGCTGCTCTGTGCAGCCAAGGCTGGGCTAGGCTCTGCTCCTTTTTGGGTGAGACAGATGGTTCCCATCCACCTTTCAGGTCACCCTGGACTGGAAATCTCCTCCACTCGGTTGTTCCGTGGCTTCTGCTACTCTAGAATTTGTTGAGAGTCTTTTTTTACAGGTATTTTATGGGCTGTGGGAGAAGAGCTAGTATTGTGCATCTTTCTCCTCTGCCATCTTGGCTCTGCCCCCTCAGATCTTTTCTTCAGTAGTTCAGCCTCATGTTAAGAGGGGCATGTTATTTTCTTTTTGTCTCATGAAAATCTCCTTTACCTTGTCTACATTCCAACTTTTGTCCTTTATTTGATCAGATGTGATTTTTTTTATGCTCAATTATGTTTCAAGGATTTGTAAGTTCAGAACACTGAATTTAGTATACTTAAATGAATTTAAGATAGCCATTGTTTGCACATGATGGCAGAATAAGATTTGGGATTTTTTTTTTTTTAACCAAGGATCTTTCATTTTCCCCCCCATAGTCTGGAGGCAAGAACAACTCAATTACATTGACAAGAATTTCACTGGGGCTAAAAGGAAAGCTGCTTTATGTGAACTTTTAGAAAAAGAAACACAAATAATTGCTGCCATTGGGAGGCAAAGAATCCGTGCCAATAATAAGAAGTATGAAAGGTCAATATATGCATTCTTGGATAAGGTTGGTGAAATAGTCATCATTTGAATATTAATATATCCTTAGCATAAAAATATAATAGAATGCTTTAAATGAGTGGAGAGAGCACATTTTATGAATGTTTTTGAATTGCGTTTAGTACCTTACTCATCAGTTCAGAATGTATTTACTGATAAATTGTTGTTTAGTGGATTTGGAATTAGAAGACCTGAATCCTAATTCTAGCTCTGCCAATAAAAACTTGTGTGACCTTAGGCAAATCACTGCTCTTTTATTTAGGCTTCAGTTTCTTCATTGGTAAAATAAGGAGGTTGGAGTGGATGAACGAACCTAGAAAGCCCTTTCCAACACTAATATTTGATACTATGATCCTTTACAACAGCCTCAAATAAAAATTAATAACATGAATCATATTTTCTTATAAAATGAACATATTCTAATCAGGAGAGATTTGCCAAGACAGGAAAAAGAAACATGCCTGTGATACTTTTGATTTGAATTTAGGTTGAATGTAAAATGGCATAGGTAAATACCTGGGTTACTTCAGTGATAATGTCTCCTGGGTCAGACAGATTCCTCCCAGCAACTTGTGGGATATAGTAGTGATTCATTGCTTTGCTCTAGCACAAGAGGTCATATTGTGACTGGAAATTCTTGACCAAAGGGCATCACTGTTATTGTAAACTGTGTAAACATGCAATTTAGAAGAAAATGTAAGTCATTACCCTTTTATGTGTTGAAACTGCCTATTTGGTATTGAATAACCTGTTGCCATGGAGACTAAATTATTTTGTTTTTATATTGTTGGCCTTTCAGTATCATTAAAAGTCAAAAAAGTAGAAAAGTGACAGTTTTCAAAGTAGCTGTTAATTTATGATGATGTTTCACATTCTCTATTCAGCATATGTTCTGTAATTTACCTGAAGGTCCCAAAGTATGTATAATAAAAACCACATGTATTTAAACTATGTAATACTTCTTTAACAAAGGAAACTAAGAGTTACATGATCTTATTCACCAATAAAATTCAGCCACCCCTTCTGAAGTGAAATGGAGCAATTTGTAAACTATACTGACAGCAGTTTAAAGCTTTCAGTGAAGATTGCCAATAACAATGAAGGTGAAATACACTGCAGTAAACTACAGAAGTCCCTGGGAAGCCCTCGTCTTCCTCCTCCTCCTCTTCCTCCTCCTCCTTTTTCTTCTTTTGCTTCTTCCCCTCCTCCTCCTCCTCCTCTCTCTTTTCCCTTCTCTCCTTCCCTGCCCCTCCTTCCTTTTGCATCTCTTACCACTCCCTCACCTTCCCTTAGCGCTAAAATGGGGATAATAATCAGAGCTGTGGCATTTACCTCCATGGGATATTTTGAGGATTATAATGTACATGAAACACTTTGCAAATCTTGAAGCCTTTCCTTATCATCTCTTCCATTGTCCCCAATTATCAGCACTGGTGAATTGTTTGTCAGTGCTCAGATTCTTTGATAGCAATTTTCAAAGATGTGCAGAAGAAAGGAGGTGATACAGAAACAGGTATTACCTTGAATTGACTGTAGATATAGCATCAGAAGTAAATACATTATTATATAAATTTTCTGTGAGAAATGGGAGGCTGAGCAGCACAGTGAAGGGAGCATGAGACAAGTTGCTGAAAGACCTGCACTCTCAGGGTGGAAGAGCCAGTCAGAAGCTCTTGGACTAAATTTGTTGTTTAACCTTGGACAGATTCCTTTTTCTAAGGTTATCTTGGGTTCCGTGTCTCTCAAATGGGAAAAATAGCACTTCCTATCTCTTCTTTCAGTTTGATTCTAGAGATCACATCTGCCAGTCACCTATTTATTGACCATCCATTATGTATCTTGGACAACGAAATGACATTCAAATTATGTGACAAGGGCCTTTTGAGAGCAGACAATAAAGTTGGAAAGGCAGGAAAAAAATGGAAAACAATTAAGTGCTAAACTTTGTGGTACTAACTTTAAAAGTAATATGAGATCAAATTAGTAAGAAATCCTGGTGGGATAGAATAATTAGAGAATTTTAATGGAGGAGGTAGGACTTGAAAGCTAAGCAGGGTTTGACTAGGAGATACTCTATGTGAAAGTGCTTCAAAGTGTATGGAGCCCTCACTAAATGGCAGAATATCACCCCATTCTACAGGAAGGGCAGGGAAAGAATATCACCTTCCAATACTTTTAGCATTTGATTATCTGAATTAGAAACCTCTTAAAAAAGATATATTTTTTCTAGATATTGACTATATTTGATGTTAGATGTAACATTCTATACTTGTATTGGACCCTTATCCCATTTTTGCAAAGGAGGTTGGGGGCGAAGTGAGGATCACTTCTTTTTTTAAATATTTAATTATTTTCAGTTTTCAACATTCAATTCCATAAGTTTTAAATTTTCTCCCCCTTCCTACCCCCTCCTTTCCTACAACAGCATGCAACCTGATCCGGGCTCTGTATATACATTCCTATTAAACACATTTTCACATTAGTCATATTGCATAGAAGAATTATAATGAATGGGAAAAACCATGAGAAAGAAAACAAAAGTGAAAAGAGTGTACTTCACTCTGCAATTCAACTCCATAGTTCTTTCTCTGGATGTGGATGGCATTTTCCATCATAAGTCCTTGGAAAAGTTTTAGGTCCTTGCATTGCTGTGATGGTCTAAGTCTATCAAAATCCATCCTCACGCACTGTGGCTGTTACTGTGTACAGTGTTCTCCTGGTTCTGCTCACTTCACTCAGCATCAGTTCATATAAGTCTTTCCAGGTTTTCCCGAAGTCCGCCTGCTCATCATTTCTTATAGCACAATAGCATTCCATTGCATTCATATACCACAACTTGTTTAGCCATTCCCCAGTTGATGAGCATCCCCTCGATTTCCAGTTCTTGGTCACCATAAAAAGAGCTACTGTAAATATTTTTGTAGGTGTGGGTCCTTTTCCCATTTTTACAATCTCTTTGGGATGTAGTTCTAGAAGTAATATTGCTGGTTTTAAGGGTATGCACACAAAAATATTTTTAACTGTATTATTGCAAATGAAAAGAGTTGCTGACCAGTAGAGCAAAATTATGTAGAAGAAAGGTGTATATAACAGTTGAGACAACATAAAACTTGGAATTAAGAACTTGGCTTAAAATTGTGTAATCATCATAATGTTTTAGAAATACTTTTAAGCAAACATTAAACTTTGATGACTCTGTATGGGACCAATAATAAAGAAGGCTGTGTTCATTTAGAACAACACTTTTTGATTTCTAATTCATCAGTCCTAAGTGTTATATTATTTTATAATTAGGTTATTTCCATTCCATTTCAAAGTGCTTAATAGGTTTCAAATTAATTCTGTTAGTTTTGAAATAAATTACTTAATTTTAGATTTATATCTTAATAATCCACATCACTTATGGTTTCTGAGATTTGATGTTTGCTTGAGACCAGTCCTGAGAATGTGGAATTTTAAAACTTTCTTTCTAGCTATGAACCTACTTTTAGTTTGTCCTTTAGCTGGTTACTTAACATTGTTAATTACATGTGTCTAAAGGATGGAAGAAAATGTCATAATTACTGAAAAATATAAAATATTATTTTAAAAATATAGCTTTTTTCTCATCATAAAATTCCCTAACTTGATACTTCTAAAAAGAAATTTGAATGGAAAATTGCAAATGTAACTTGAGACTTTTTTTTTAGTAATGTAACTTTATATTCATCTCCATTTAGCTATTTTAAACACCCATCCAAGGGCAGGTAGGTGCTGCATAGGTAGAGTACTGGATCTGAAGTCAGTAAGATCCTTTTCCTGAGTTCAAATCTAGTCTCAGACATGTACTTGCTCTGTGACTCTGGGCAAGTCACTGAAATCTTCTCTGCTTTAGTTTCCTTAATTGTAAAATGGTATCAAAAAAGAAATGGCAAACCACTCCGGTATTTTTGCTTAGAAAACCCTAACTGGGGTCACAAAGAGTCAGACATAACTGAAAAATGACAGAACAGCACAATACCCACCCATTTGTTCTAGCTGTCATTCCTGTTTATGTTTAACAAGGTAACAGATTCAGAATGGACAAAGTAGTATCAAAAACAAAGCATCTTACTAGGACCAAAGTTATTAAACATAGTCTCCAGTCAGCCAGCTGATATATTCTACTTTAAAACAATTACCAAGTAATTTCATGAATCAATCTCTTGAACTCTTATAGCTTGGTTTTAGATAAATTATACCTTAGGAAGAAAATTAACTTGTCAGCACTTTGGGTAGATCCTTAAGGATTTATGGAGAGAACATAGACAAGAATCACACTGGATGAAAAGCCATGTATAAGTTGCAGTGGTCAAGAAAAGGAGATACACATATCAATGAGAACATGGATATGTATGTGTTGTATGTATATGCACATATTATATATGTGTATATATATAATATGTGTATATATACATATGCATAGATATACCCACATTGTAATATCAGGTTATCAAAGTAATGTAAAACATATATCATGTGGTGTTTTTTATCCATAAGTAATTTTAGGTTTATTTTGCACTGATGTATTTTTAATCCTTCATCCATTCAGTTCATCTGTATATCTATTCCTTTTCTACTTCCCAATCCCAAACACATGTGTGAATGCACACACAAAAAGTCAGTGAAAGGTATAAGAGTGGAGAGGAATTTCGTCTTTCCTTCTCTTCATAATTCATGGTTTGATAACCTATATCAGCAAGCAGAGTAGAATCTTTTGCTATTTTTGTTTCCCTACCCATTAATGGGCCTGGGGAAGATTTGTAGAAAGGCTCACACCTTTCGTTAATGAGGCACTGGTTCTCAAGAGTTGTGATGTCTTCTGGCTGTAAAAAATGTATAAAATACTCTGAGTTGAGATTTTACTTTGGGGCTTAGTTTTTGGAAGAAGCTTTATGTGCCCGATGAGACCTTGGGAAGCCACTAAATAGCCCCTCTGGCTTTGAAATCCCAGATGTTGATGTTTCCCTCTCTGGTAACTATATGTATGTAATGGTCAGATAGTTGGATCTGTCAGTCTATGATGTATGTATTTCTTATGTCAGACAGTTGGAAGCCCTGTCTGTTGATTTTGTTTTCTCTGTATTTTCTCTGAAGTTTTCTCCTGAACTAATTGAATGATACATGTGCTTGATTAAAGTGATTGTTGACCCCTCAAAAGTTGCCTTTCCTTTTAGAAAAGCAGATCCAAGAACCTGTACAGCAGGCCCTTCTGTGTATGTCAGGCTGCTTGCTTTTATAATATCCTAGATGTCTCCAGATTAGGTCAGTGTCTCTAATAGTTTGTAGCCATGGCCCAAGGTTAAGGGAATTAGACCAAAGACTACAAGATTAGATACCAGTTTGGAATTTCTCAACCTAGTGTTTAGTCCAGAGCTACAGATTCCAAAATTGGAGTAATAATAAGGTGAATTAAGGACTTGTAGAACCCATAGTATGTACTGTAGACCCATGGTATGTGCAACTACGGAAATTACTAAGGAAAAAGTATCTCTTGAAATAATATTCACTTTGTAATTTTCTAAGTTTAAGAATAAGTATTCCTCTTAATAGATCTAACAAATTGTTGATCCACTTTAGCTGCTACTAAAATAGGGTTGATTTGGCAAATCAGGTCCTCTAGAGGCAATCTCCTAAACATTCTAGTCTTTATGATAATGCCAATGATTTTTTTTTTTTACTGCTTCACATTGGTTCCTTGGAAGAAATTGCCCCATTGTTTCTATCACATTTTCCAAAATTTGTAGTGCATAATACTTCATATTCCTATTCTATGAAAATTTCAAAGTTTCACATTAGAATATTCCTTTAAGTGTGTCAAGATTTTCTGAGCTATTATCTTTTGGGCTTCTCTCATGGTGCAAACAATTAACTACAGTATTTAAAAGATTGATATCCCATTTTGGGTAGAAATACAGCAACTGATGAGCTGAATGGCAATCTCTAAGGCAGCGTCTGCCAACACTGCAACCAGGGTCTGAAGGATTCACACTGACCATACAGCATAATCATATTAGTTTTTAAACATGTGAAACATAGTTTCTTCACTTTGGTAGATGGGTTACTCCATATAGTCCCTTTTTAATTCACCATACTATGCAACGTAGTTGTGCATGAAAACAAGTAAAAGATTTTTCCTTTTATAAAATTTTATTTATCTATTTCTATGACATAGTAGAGAAAAAAATGATTGTACATGAAACTGCAAATCTTCTATGTACAAGTTGGTATTCCTTTTAAGTATGTAATAAAGTTATCATGTTACTTTCCTTTTTTCCTTTTTTTTCTTTTTGTTTTCCCTTCCCCCACCCTAGAAATGGCTGCCACAAATGTGTGTGTGTGTGTGTGTGTGTGTGTGTGTGTGCGTGTGTGTGTGTGTGTGTGTATAAAACCATTCTATACACACTTTTATTTGTCAGTTCTCTGGATATAGATAACATCTTCCTTCAAAAGTCTTTTGTAGTTACTTTGTGTATTTATAATAGTCAAAATGACTTAATCATTCAAATTTATTCTTACCATGTACAATTTTCTCTTGGTTCTTCTCATTTCATTCTTCATTATTTTTGTGCAGGTCTATCCATGTTTTTCTAAAATCATAGAGTTCATAATTTCTTATAGCACAATAGTATTCCATCACAATCATAAACCACATCCTGCTTGGTCATTATCCAATTGATGGGCATCCCTGTAATTTCCAGTTCTTTGCTACCACAAAGAGAGCAGCTATAAGTATTTTAGAACATGTAGGTTCTTTTTCTTCTTCCTTCATCACCTTAGGAAACAGAATTGTTAGTGGTATTGCTTGGTCAAAGGATATGGGCAGTTTAACTTTTGTACAAATAAAACAGATGTAGCTTTGATCTGAAGGAAAGTAGAAACTTATAGAAAATTTTATAGACAGACTCTCAGATGAAGGTCAGGGGAAAATTATATAGACAGGTTCTCAGATGAAGATCTCATATCTCAAATATATAAAGAACATGGTCAAATCTACAAGAATAAGAGTCATTCCCAACTGATGTCAAAAGATATGATCAGGCAGTCTTCTGATCAGGCAGTTTTCTGATGAAGAAATCCAAACAATTTATAGTCACATGAAAAAATTCTCTAAATAATTGATTAGAGAAATGCAAATTAAAAAATCTTAGAGATATCATTTTATACCTATTCATATTGTTCAAAATGATTGAAAAGGGAAGTGATAAATATTAGAGGTGGTGTAGAAAATTGGAACACTGATTCACTGTTGGTGGAACTGTGAACTGATCCAGTCATTTTGAAGAGCAATCTGGAATGATGCCTAAAGAGTTATTAAACTGCCAAATAAAAGATTAAAAATAATCTTTGTCTTCTAACTAATTTTAGTACTTACTTACACTATTTCTGACTGTTCGACATTTCTGCATTCTTACAGATCTGTAATTCATTCTCTTAATTATAATTGATGTTCTTACCAATGATTGCATTCATATTACCATGATATTTAGGTAATCTTTTGATTGGTAGCAACAGAATAGATACCTTTAGTCTTTAATGAATTAGTATTAATACAAATACATGTGCTTTTTGAAGTGTTCAGCTCCAAAGAAGTGGATATCATTTGATGACAGTGAAACATTAATGGATACACAGTATACCATCAGAGCCAGAGAGCTGCAAGATATCTATAACTGCATTGTCATTAAAAACATCTGTGATGATGAGAGGCTAGATGTGCTGTTGACACTGAAACACACTGTGAAGGTACTTTTCTCTTTGATTTTGGTGTAGAAATCCTAATGTAAAATCAAAATATCTCAAAGTTAGTAATTATTAAAATGATTAATAGATTCATTATATGAATGAACTCTTTTAAAAAAATCTTTCTTAAATTTGGCAGATTATGTTTTTGTGGTTTCACAATCAGTGTTCCTTGAGACTTAAATTGTACTTTCCCCTTTTTCTTCTGTGAAATATTTGTATTTAGTTCAGAGTACATCATAATACTAAATAGATTATTCAGAAGTTGGAAGAGAAATAAAATAAGCCAAAGGCCCAGAACTAATTCCAATAGCACCAAGCATGTGTTGAAGAGTATGTGGGGACCAGCCCAGCTGTAGTGGAGTGTGTCTGTGTGTTGGGAATGTTGAGTTTTGCCCGCTGGTTGGTGGAGTCAAATAGCCCTGATTTTCCTGCCTGTTCTTTTGTCCAGTTACCTTTTTTTTTCTTTTTCTGCTCTGCTCATCCAAGTTGCTGTTATCTTCTGCATTGACGTTTATCCTGATCACTTAGCTCCTTTTTAATGATTTTCTCTTCTTTCCTGGTATTCAAACTCTTTTTCATATTGAAATATAAGCGTTAGTTTCTTTTTAAAAATATTCTGCATGATAGATCAGAAAATTGATCAGTAATGAAAGGATCTTAATAAAATCTATCAAAGAACTTTTTGTCTTATATAGGAACATGAATGTAAACTGACCCAGGACATCTTAGAATTGATTGACCGAGAGGTTGATCTTATGATGAGAGGAGTTAAAAGCTGTAATCTTGAAGGACTCAGAAAAAGAATAGCTACCTTATTTCTTCAATATATTAAAACACCATTATTTAATCCTGAAGTCACCAGATACCTTAAGGTATGTTTCTACTTTTTCTATATTACCTTTTCTATGTTTTCAGCTATGAACAGCATGGGAAAATTTAAAAATACTACTGCCTTGTTTTTGAACACAGTGAACAGTGAAATCTACATTAGAAGGAAGGCCTTTTAGTGCATCAATAACTAAACACTTTGCCCAGGGTTGGGGGAAGGTTAGTTAGGTTAGAGTCCTTCAGTGAATCTTTTTTTTTTTAAACCAAATTCAACCAGAAACACTATTGGCCTCCTAGAATAAGACTGTACTGTTGTGAAAATGATCAGTGTGCACCCCAGTGAGACAGAGGTAGCTAAAGCAACCTTATCCCTCAAGAACAGAGATATCAAACTTGTGGTCTGCCTGCAGGAGTTCTAAGTACAGCCTGAACTGGATTAAAATGTAATTGGGAAATATTTCACAAAATAGATAAAAATGCAGTACAATATAGATAATGTTAATTTGTGGTTTTCTAAGTCAGGAATCTGATTCTATTTGAGTTTGATACCACTCCCTCAGGGAATCCCAGGGAGTAAGGTAAAAAGGCCCCGAAACATTTGAACTAGCTATCATAAAGTTAAAGTGTATGAGCTGTATTCCATCGACTAAGCCCAGAGGCTCTCACTCAGAGCCTATTTGCTCTGATATAACCGAGATTTATTAACAGATTTGTTTATCTAGATTCTTAGTACCTAACGTTATGGAAGCAACAAGTTAGAAACAGGACAACAACAATTAAAAACAGGCAAAAACAACAGTGAGAAATAAGATCTATCATTGAAGGAAACAAACTCAAAAAGCCAACCCAAAACTGTGCTCCATATTATTGGATAAGTTCATAATCATGCTTCTCAATCATCAAAAAGAAATGAAATTTTTTTGAGTAGTCTTTTTCATAAGGCAGAGATTAATATAATAAACTGCATAATGTAGTAGAAAAGGGAACTATATTAAGAGCAAGGAGATGTTTATCTTCAGGGCTGTGCCATTCACCACCTTAGGTCTTGGGCAGGTCATTGGATTTCTCTGGTCCATAGTTGTGAGACTGGACCTGAAAGAGCCTCAACAATACTTAGAGTTCTAAAAATTCTGTGCTTCCAATGTGATTTCCATTCAAAATGGCAACACTTTTTCAGATTTTAGTATGTGAGGAAGTAAACCTTAGTTGTTTCAGAAGTTATATTTTGTGGAGTACTTTAATGATGCCGGATAGCTAAGGCATTTGTCACAAGGCTCTTTCTTGTGAATTCAGGAAGAGGTTACTAAGGAAAGAGAATTAGGCAAACCTGTGACCTCATCAGTGTGGCTGTTTTGTCCCAGGCCCTCCTCTGTGCCTTTCCCCTTCGTGTGATTCCTGCCCTTTAAGTCCTCATTCCTCATTTTTTCATGTCCTCAGTGTGGCATCTGTGTGCCTTCTTCTTATCATATCACTGCCCACTTCTTTTTCTGGTCATCCATAGGAGCACAGGCATAGAACTTAAGTGTCTTTGCTGCCCCTTTTCAAGTTCAGGTCATGGATGGTCCAACCACTTTGCATCTTTCTTTTACCCTTTCAAAAGCAGGAAAGATTCCTTCTTCCCATGAGCTATTTTAATTCAGGTAAACATGGTTTCTGTTTGAGCAAAAGATGTTTATCACATGTCCTATGCAAAAAATAATTAGTGAAATAAAATCCATTACCTTATATGTAGGAGAGTGTTAGCTATATAGTTTCCTAAGTGTAAAGGAGGGAAATTCCTCATCCTTTATTCTTCATTCAGATTCTTTGTACTTGTCATTTACAGTGTCATTGTTAGTTGCTGCAGAGTTTTATGAAGTACCAGTAAGTGTTCCCTGGAGAACTTTTGGGGGGTTAAATCTTGCAGCTTTGCCCCAGTTGCTTTCTACCTGAAACTTGGGCTCTTGGACACTTAGGCCTAGTACTTGACCCCAGAGGCTCAGGGGTGGCATCCTTCATCCTGGTGTGGAAAACCCCAGAAGGACACAGAGGGCCCTGTGACTCTGCAAGGAAGAATTGTGCTTATAAGCGTTAATGAAGTCCCCTGATATTCTTAATCTTGTGTCATGGCCACAAAACAGGAAGAGGAGGTCCAAGGTCATTCATTCCACTACCTAATCAGCAGAGTTAGAAATGGACTCAAAAATTTTGTCTCTTCAGTCTTTTTTCTAATTTCTAGAACCATTTTCTTACTTACAAATTAGTCGATTAAGGTTTTAAATTGATAGACAGCTTTTCCTCTCAAGAGCAAAGGCATTGTGCAAATAAATTTTAAATGAGCATTAACCTGTTGGAAGATGAAGGATCTATGAGAAAGGAGTAGAAGAGAAAAGTGAAAGATGTTGAGAATGGAAGAAAGCATTAGGAATCAGTGAACTCTTTTAACCCTACAGAAGGAAGCAGAAAATACCCTGACATTAATTCCTGTTCCCTTCTCCATGAAGAGATACTTTATAGAATACTTCATATTAAAAAAATGTCTAGTGGAATGAGCTCAAACTCCACTCTTGCCTGGCCTCTTGAGGGAGCAGTCAACGTTGATTTAGAGCCGTAGGAGGTCTTAATCTTTTTTTGTGTCCAAAGGCCTGTTGGCAGTCATGTGAAGGCTTGGATCTCCTTTTCAGAATAATGCTTTTTTTAAAAAAATTTATTTATTTAACTTTTTACATTCATTTTCACAAAATTTTGGGTTCCAAATTTTCTTCCCATTTTTCCCTTCCCCCACCCCAATATACTGAGCATTCTAATTTCCCCTATCACCAATCTACTCTCTCTTCTATCATCCCTCCCTTCTCTTGTCCCCATCTTCTCTTTTGTCCTGTAGGGCCAGATAACTTTCTATTCCCCATTACCTGTATTTCTTATTTCCTAGTAGTAAGAACAATACTCAACAGTTGTTCCTAAAACTTTGAGTTCCAACTTCTCCCCATCCCTCCCTCCCCACCCATTTCCTTTGGGAAGGCAGGCAATTCAATATAGGCCATATCTGTGTAGTTTTGCAAATGACTTCCATAATAGTCACGTTGTGTAAGACTAACTATATTTCCCTCCATC
>JAQQSK010008114.1:0-13649 GCA_028658325.1 Potorous gilbertii | reverse complement strand
TTGGATTTTCTGCTTTATTGTCTTGTTCTCTTTCAAACACCTGAAGTTTTACATTCCTTGTTTTATGATCTGTATCATGTGATTCTGAATTTTCCACTGGTGATGCCCCTTCTATATCAATTTTATCCTGATTTATACCTTCATCACATACTTTATTGTCTTCTTCATTAGTTGAACAAGCTTCATTAATGTTCTCTCCTAAAGAAAATCCACTTGTGAATGAGAAACTTCTAGGTAATGTTACAATAAAGCTTTTTGGTTAAAGAAAACACATAGATGAACCAAAAAGAAGGGCTAAGTTGAAGCAACTTTAAATACTCTACTCAAAACCAACTATCAGCCCCTTTATCTCCTGATAAATCTCTACATTACAAAATTCTTTGATACCAGCTTTCATTCTTTCCTCCCCCTTTTCCGGTTTGATGAAGAGGTAACTCAGGACAACTACATGTATAATCAGTCCCATATCTTTTTATCTTCTCCAGTAGATGGCTCCCACAATCATGTACCACATCCCTTATCTAAAACTTCAATCTCCACCTACTATTTACTGTTTCCTTCCCTGCTGCCTACAGGCACATCCAAGTATCTACCATCTAGAAAAAAGCCTTGCTAGATCCTAAAATTCATTCAAGTTACTGTCTGGTACCTCTCTTTCTACTATCAGTCAAGGTCCTGGAAAAAGTCAGTTATACCCAAATTGCCACTACTCAATGTCCTCTTGCTTCTTAACCCTTTGGAATCTGGGTCCCAGCCTCATATATAAATGAAATTCCTGTCTCCTAAATTACAAATGATATAATTATTAAATCGCACGGCCTACTAAAATTCTTCATTTTTTTCAGCCTACTGGCTCTTGACCATCCTCTTATCTTGAATAACCCTCAGCTTTGTATGTTGTTGACATTACTCTCTCATGACTCTATTCCTAACTTTGACTCCTCATCTCAGTCTCTTTTTGCTACTTCATCTTCTCTATTCTTTCTTCTACTTGTGGATGTTCCCTAAGGCTCTCCTTGGGGCCCTCTTCACCTCTCTTTTTATGGTACTTCAACTGTTGACCTCATCAGCTCCCATTGATTTAATTTTCACCTCTGTTTCTGTGTCTCAAATCTATATATCCAACCTTAATGTCATTTCTTAGCTAAAGTATACATTTCCAGCATGTTACTGATGATATCTTTGAGGTACCTCAAAATTCAGCATATTCAAAACAAAAAATTATCTTTTCTACATTTCTTTCTTCCAAAAGATTAAGAACACACTGTACACAGAATAAAAACCAGTTAATAAATAAAGATTAATAAATAAAGATTAACACAGGACTACTTAATCCAGAAATATATTCCAATTTATTTTCCAAATTTATTTTGCCTCTGAACTAGCTTCATCAAAAAACCAGAAGATTGGATTACTCTTGGCAACACAAACCCTGGCAAGGGTGTATTAAAGGAAATAAGGTAGAGGTGTGTTAGGCTGTAAAGCCCAAATCCTTCTCAATCCCAACCGGGATAAAAAATTTCTAATTCTTTGAACAGTCTACTCCACAAACGTCTCGGGTTTCCTTCAAAACCAATCTGAAAATGTGTTCTCTTGAGTTAAATAAAAATAAAATGTTGCTACTCCCTCAGAGTGAAGAAATTATACTGCATATAAAATTTAGTGGTTTTAAAAAAATATTTCACTCATATATGATGATAATTATCTTCAAGTTTATGAACAGTTTATAAAGAGAATAACAGAGAGGCATTCTCCATCACTACTAAAGAAAACAAGAACTATTTTTTTTAATTCCAAAGAGATGATTTAAAGATGGGTAATTTTGAATTTGAACAATCTGTTTTTTCAAAGGTTGATGAATCATAGAATCTGAATTTTAAGGTATCTTAGAAACCACAAAATCATAAATAACAAAAAGCAGACTCATGAAAATCTACCTTTAGAGCCTGGGAAATTCCATGAGATTATCCAATCAATCAAGGTTATGTAAAGAACAGAACAGTCAGAAAAATGCAGATTCAAATCTGACCTCAGATATTGGTTGTATGGCTCTGAGTAAGTCACCAAACCTTTCTAAAACTTTCCTCATCTACACAATGGGAAAATAATACCAACTTCAAAGGTTATTGTGATGATCTAATGAGATAATCTATATAAAGCACTTTGCCAACCCGCAAGTGATCTATAAATGTTACCTAAAAATCATCATTTCAAAATAATATCTTTCATACCAAAATATCACTATATAAAGTCAAAAAATCTTACTATCATGTCATCATTTATGACATTTTCACCATAAACTTCTTTCTTTAATATCATTTTTCCCTCATATCACGTTTTTACATAGCCAACTAAAATTATCTGAATTTGACTGCATTCTTGACCAAAGTAAAAGAAGAATTAAATGATTTTGGCCTAGGATTTCAGAACTGACTAGATTTCATAAAATTTTAAAATATGTACCCAATCTTCACTATCGCATGACAAAAGGAAGGACAGGAGTATAAGTAATAAGGCATTTAGCCTAAATACTGAACCTGCAAGAGAGCTAAGGTGCCATGCTATCTTATTAATGCTAGTAATTTTTGTATTCACTACTTCCCTATTTTTCTCTCCAAGTTATTTTCAGATTCAATATTTATACTGATGGAGAAAAATCTAGAACATAAAATTCCCTTTTAGTAAAGGGAGCAAAGTTGAAAATACTTAGTAACTAAAGCAGATGAGTTACAAGTGCAGCAAATTTGTAAGACACTTATTCCACCTATCTTAGCTAGAACCTTGCCCTTAGTACATAAAAACAAAGTACATATCAATGAAATTTCTTCCTAGGAAAGATTAGGTCCCATTTAAGAAAGTATCATCTACATCTACCTAATCTCTCCTGTATTGTTTTAAATGGAATATTAATTGACCCAATACACAATGATCTAAAAGTCAAAATAAATACAAAGATTTCAACATATTTCTATTTTCTCATTCCTTAAGGAATAATAAAGAAAAGGGGAAGTAAAATAAACAAAATAAAGTAATCATGAGCAACCTAAAAGACTACTCCATGCTCTGTTCAAGTGGGCATGTCAAAGAAGGGAGATGATTGGGAACCTAAAATAAGTGAAGTGTTCAAATGTCTACTTATTTCTTTCTGTTCTATTCCTTCCCTTCTATTAACTATCCCTGGGACAGAAATACCTGGTAGGTCAGTTGAAGAGTTTTTCTGTAGCTTAAATTGACTAACAATTAAAAAGGGCTCATTAAAGTTCACATGAGTCAAGAGAAGGAAAAAATCCTAGAAATTAGCTAGGAGAATAACAGAATAAAACAAAGGTAAAAGCTTACACGGAAGTTCATTCCAATAAATAAAAACTAATGAAACAGGAAATTACTTTAGGGAAATAAAGATTGCAATTTACCAGAATTAGCAGTCACTTGACTCTTCAATGTCAGAATATCTGCAAAAGTGTGCCTCATTTCTTCCATAGGCTTAAGAAAATAAAATTAGTCCTTTTTTAGTAAAGAAAAGCACTCAATTAGTCAGAATTCTTAGTCTTAAAGCACTAAGTTGGCTACTGTAAACATTAAGAATAAGGAAGTAAAGTTTCATACTTTAAAATCAGAAATATTTAAGACATGAAATAAGGATCCTATGTGTGAAGGTGTATATGTATATATATATATATATATACATACATACACACACACACACACACACAAAATATACAGACATATATGTATGTACTTGTACACACAGATACACACATAAATATTTGTGGTTTTTCATCTTTTACAACTCCCCTTCCTAACTTCACTGTTATCATCCTAAAATCAGGACTCTTATAAGCTCATGCTTGTATTACTGGAACAGTCACCTAATGTCTACTTGCTTTCAACCTCTTCTCTTCAATATACTCTGCGCAGTTTTCTCCTCACTGTCTACAGGATAAAGCTCTAGATTCTTGGCCTGCCACTCAATGATCTTCACAGATTGGTCCCAACATTACTTGCCAGCTTAATTTCCCATTATCCCCCTAAGCATACTTTATACAGGAGATACACTGGACCATTGATGCCCATCATATGCTTTATACTCTCCCACTTCTGCTCCTTTCCATTATCGAAAACAGAATATCCTCCTCCATTATTTGTCCACTGGGATCCATCCCATAGTATATCTCAAATGCTAACTTTTTTCTTTACTTTAAAAAAAATAAACATCAATACATTTGAACATTGCAATAAACAGAGGATTATATATACAACTATGAACTTGTATTATGTACAGCAAATCTGTCTGCCTGTCTGTGTCTTTCTGAACTTTCTTCCGTTCTCTCCTGTGTATTTTCAAATGTTAACTATTCCATGACTTTTCCCTGACCATCCCTAGTCAGAAATGGAGGAGGGAACAAGTATTCATTACATGTTTACTGTGTGCCAGACATTCTGCTAAGTATTTTACAAAATAAAGTCTCACAACAACATTGGGAGGTATGTGCCATTATCATCATTTTACAGGTGGGGAAACTGAGGCAAACAGTTTTGTTTTTAAAGTAACCTGACCAGAGTTGCATAGCTAGTGTCTGAGACCAGATGTGAATTAAGGTTTTCCTGATTCCAAGCACAGCACTCTATCCACTGTGCCACTGTATTTCTCCCCTCTCTGATCATATTATTTGTACATGGGACTTTTCTCTTTAGCTTTAGTGAAACAGCAGTTATTAATGTTTTAAAGTCTGAAAAATGCTTTACATATATTACACCTTCCTGATCCTCCTCACAACAATCCTACGAGATCAGCACTATTATTTTCATCCCCATTTTACTCATGAAGAAACTGAGGTCAGAAAGAATACTTGATTTGGGATCAAAAGCTCCAAGTGTGATCCATAGTTTTCATTCACATACACTGTATGACTAAAGGAAGTTCATTTAATCTATCTGAACCTCATCTGTTAAGTGAGAATAACACCTCACAGGATTAAGAAGGTTTAAATGAGAAAACCCATGAAAAGGTACTTTGTAAATCTAAAGCCCCATGATAATGCTGGCTGGGCCTGGAATCAAAAAGACCTGAATCAAAACAATCTGGCTCCAGACACTTACTAGCTAAGTGACCCTGGGTCAGTCACGTAATCTATTTGCCTCAGTTTACTCAATTGTAAAATGGAGTTAATAATAATACCTACCTCCCAGTGTTGTTGTGAGGATTAAATAACAGAATAATTTTAAAGCATCTGGCACAGTGCCTAGCACATGGTAAACACTACTTAAACTACTTAAATGTTAGCTACCATTACTTTTACCTTGGGGGGTTGTTGTAAAGGTCAAATGAGAGAATAGTTGCAAAAAGCACTTAGAAAAGCACCCAGCACATAGTAGTTGCTATATAAAAGTTCATTTCCTTCCTGTTCCCCTTTACTATTATCCCTAGCTTATAGGCTTCTGGAAGGTCTATGTTTAATTCAGTTTCCTATTTCCTAAAGTACATGGGACAGTACCATGCATGGTCACAGAAATATTTAGGTATTTGTGAAAACTAAATTAGCTAAGACCAGAGTGGTTGGCTAAACCCTCAAGAAAAGGCTAAGGAGATAAAGCTTCAGAATATACTCTACAGACAACGCTTCTTCCACAATTTAAGAGGCGCTGAAGGGGTCGAGAGTGGAAAAAGTTTTAAGAAACCCGGCAACAATCCACGGAGAAAACTGCTCATGATGATGCGGACTGGTGCATAATCACTTCTGTGGGATGTTTACGTTTATGTGTAGGAGATACAGACTTGAAAAAGAAATTTCCAAGAATACCACTCATTGGTTCTTACCTTCCAATTTGCTCAGAAGGCTATTAGGAGAACTGACACTTTTACTTTACTCATTTTGGTTGAATACTCAAAAACTTTCCTATCAATTCTAATTATTAAATAAGCTTAACAAATGGATCCCACTTAGTACAGTAATCATACAAAACTTTATCAGAGGAATTTTCTGGTCTTCTAATTCAGTGGTTCTCAAGGTGGCTCTTAAGAACCTCTCAGGGGTGTCCAACAGGTCAAAACTACTTCCATAATAATACTAAGATGTTTTCATTTGTAATACAGTGGATATCAATAGATATGATCCATATAAACAAATGCACTTTTGGAATCCTCAATAATTTTTAAGATTGCAAAGGGTCTTGAGACCAAAGTTTGAAAACTGTTGCTCTGGTTTTAAATTTTAAACAAGAAAGTTTAGTATTTTTTTTTATTCAGGACCATTAAAAAAATTTATAAAGCTGATTCATTTGTATAGGTGATTATGTTAGTACCATTCTTTCATAACCAAAAATTAGTCTTACAAATTCTGATAAAGACTTTCCAAGGAACTGATCAACTTTGAAAGGGATTTGGGGGTAGAGAAAGAGATAATGCCAGTTCTAATGGACTGAATTACCTTTCATTTAATTGCCTTAGCAAACACAAAGGAATATATAAGCTGTCTACAGATCAAATTGTCATTTTTACTTTATGGTAACTTTATCCTATCAATAAGAAAGGAACATTATGTACAAAGGACACCAGGATGGACACTGGAAACAATAAAGATGAATCTGGACAAAAGCTCAAAAAGGAGAGGATTATCTGAATATCAAATCTATTTTTTAAAAAGAATGAGATAAACGATGTCCTTTTATTGCCCACACTGTACGTATGCAAATGCGTGAGGGAAGTGGGAAAGTAAAACTGCTCCAAAGCTTTGATAAGTATGCTGGGCAAGTATATTCTTATTTGAAGAGTAATTCACCAGACAATAATAGTTTTTAAATAAATTATTTCCTTAATGTAACAGAATTCCTTTTCCTTCAAAAAATAGATTCAGTATGCAAACCTGTTCTAATTCAGTTTACCAAATGAATTTGTTTCCACAGAAACAAAATATTTCCTTAAGATCACAGAATTTATTTTCATTTAAAATGCAGATTCAGTAGGCAAACCTATAATTCTGTTTCCCATATATATCTTCTTCCTGCACTTTTCAAGTGTATTTCTTATTCCAAATTAATAAATTGTATCCTGTTTTAAGTAATATTTATAATTACCTCATCAAGGCCTAATCATCCCTGAGAAATTAATGAAAATATTCTAAAAGAAACCAATATTAATAGCAGTGCTTTTGTGACTCCTTCCAAATGAATTTCTTGTATGTTACAGTGATAGTTTTTAGAAAAATTGTGAAGATCACATTGCCACAAAGACTAACGAATTCTAGTTCTCACCTGAGCCCCTGCAAGAATAGCTTTTTCATATATTGCAATGATATTTTCAAGAGGGCTTGTAATTGGTTCAAGACGTGCAAGGCATATCCAATATTTAACAAGTTTCTTGGCATCTGGAATTTGTAAAATGAGCTCCTCCAGTGTTGAAAGTACTTCCTCCCTTGGACATCCCTAAAGTTGAAGAATAAGAAAGTAAAATAAATATCCATACATTAATCTTTGCTGCCTAAAACATTACGGATAATTGATAATTGGCTAGACTATGTAGGCAGGTTTAGAGTTATTAGGGATAGGAAAAAAATCCAAAAATAAGTTTACTTCTTTTCTCACATGTAATAGTTGAGATGTTTATTAATGTAAAATGCCTGAGAGATAGCAAAAGAAAGAGCTGATAGAAGAGGTCTGGATAATTATCCTTAAAATAAAAAAAAAGTTATCTATTGTGCCTGTTATAATGGGATCAGAAAAATTGTGTGTGCAAAATGTATATTTTAACTGTTTTCATAAGCAACTTTAGCTTTTACTCATGTAAAGTAAAACCAAACTAATGTAAATTATGAGAACTGCTGCAGGACAAGCAGCCAGCTTTTAGTTTCCTTAAATATTTCTGCTCACTCAATGACAGAAAAAAAAAGTATTTCAGTCTTTGGTTTATTGATCAGTTGCCAGACCTTGGTGTGATAGAAAATTAGAAAAATGAGAACAACATTTGTCTTTTGGAATTTAGCCTGGCTTTATGTAGTAAAAAAAAAAAAAAAAAAAAAAAAAGGGGGCAAGAAAATCTCTTGCGGTACTAAGGTAAGTAACCTTAGCTTAGAAGATGAACAAGTAGTACTACAGCTTCTACAGGTTCCTAGGACCACAGAAATTCTGAAAAAAGGAGCACCATGAACAAGTCATAAAGGAGCTCCCAGGAAAAACAATAACCTGGGAACAGAAAAGAAATTTTTAACATTCAAAGTATAATTAATTCTAATACTGTACAAATGGTTTACAAAAATAGGAAAAGATCTAACAAATCCTTCTATGAAAAAAAGACGGTGTATAATGACCAAGCTTGGTTCTAGATAAGAGTTGAGAAATTACACCTCCCTCCTTTCTTTGTAGAGGTGGGAAACTATACTTAAATGGAATATGGCATAGATTGTCATACACAGTTGGTACATTGTCTGGTTTTGATGAACTGTTTTTTATACTTTGTCACAAGACATGGCTCACTCAATGGAAGCAAGAGGGAGGACATTTATTCTGAAGGAAGAAAGGAAGGGAAGATGGAGGTGGGGAAGGAAAGGAGGATGAAAGGAAATAAGCAATCAGTAAGCACCAACTACGTAGCAGGTACCGTGCTGAGGACTTTACAATTATTGTATTATTTGGGCTTCACAACTCTGGAGGTTGGTGCCACTACTATCTCCATTTTACAGTTGAGGAAGCTGAGGCGCACAGAAGTTAAGCGACTTGCCCAGTATCACATAGCTATTATAAGTATCTGAGGCCACATTTGAATTTAGGTCTTCCTGGTTCCAAACCCAGTGCTCTATTCATTTTAACACCTAGCTGTCTCTGGAAATGAAGGAGATATAAAAATAAAAGTTATCAATTAAAAATAAGATAAAAGCTAAAACAAAAAGTAGCATGTAGAGTGTTATATGCAGAGATCAAAGTGCTATATAGTAGGGCAAGAATTAAACTGAGTTAAGCTAAGTATTTTTAGGTTTTGGTGTGTCCCACAAAAAGCAACAGGTGATCAAAGCAACATCAAAAAAATGAGCAAGAAACATTACTTTTTTTTTTTACCCTCTTGGGGGCTTCTTCCTTATGTTCCCATAGCATCCTTATTCCTCTACTCAAATTTTATTAAGAATTCAGCTAGTGAACAGACCTTTACCCCAAACCCCTCCCCCTCTTCTCAATATCTCAGAAATCTGAAAGAAAGAAGGTTGCTCAGGCTGTGATAGCAGATGTGTCACATTAGAGCTTAACCAAGGAGTGTGAAAAAGAGGGAACTAGGATAGGACAAACATGTTTAGAAATCTACTAAACTTGAAGGAAAGAGTCCCACATTTAGCTGAGGTCAATTCAGTACCCCCAGAAATTGCTTGGGGGCAGAGGTGAAATGTCAATTATCCAGTGTATGAAGCAGCTGAAATAGCTTTAAGATCCAGCCCCCAGGAAAACTGCCTTCAAAGGAGAGGGAATTAGAAAATGAGCAATAAGGAGAATTAAGAAAAAAGATTGATACTGCCAAAGATCTCAGGAAGGAAAAACTCAGTTAAAGATCATGAACGTAAGTATGGGGAACAACAGGGAAGATAATAACAGAAGAGAATATGGTCTTTAGGTCAAGCAAAACAGTCTAGGCATTTATGAATAAATATTTTAAAATAAAGCAAAACTGAATTAATACCTGATGAAGCAAAGAGATGCCAGGGATCCCTAGCAGAGCAAGGAAACAGCAGGATTTAAAGAAAAAAATAGAAATAATGAAGGCAGAATTTATGGTCCTTACAACAGAAATAATTGGTAGGACAGAAAAACTTGAATTCACAGTAGCAAGTCTTACTAAAGAAATAAAATAACTGATTAGGAATGAAAAATACATGGGAGTAAAGGACAATCTGGAAGAGAAACAAAATGCAATACTACTAAAAGACAGCATAATTTCCATAAAAACATTGATCTTGAAGACAGTATGCTTAGAAACAACTTACAGATTTTAAGTCTACCAGAAGAACACAAGTCAAAAAAACAAATATCATATACAAATAATTATGTAAAAAATGTCCAGAAATTCTGAATACAAAAAAGTATCAATCTAAAGAATTCATATGTTGCCTTCAGAAGACAATACAAGGCTGAAAACTCTATGACACTAAAAACTCTATGGTTAAATTCCACAACAAATTCTACAAGCAACCAGAAAAAAACCCCATCAAATACAAAATAAAGAAAATTCCAATAATACAAGATTATATTCTGCACCCATTGGAAATTGTATAAAGAAAAGGAATTTGTTCCAAAAAACAAAGGAGCTCAAATTGCAAGCCAGGGCAACTTTTCTAGCAAATCTAAGCCTATTTATGAAAAAATATGAATGTTCAACTTAAGAGATGTTAAACATGTTCCTATAAAGAAAGTCAAACCTGGATAAATTATTTACTTCTCAAATACCCCATACAGTATAATTCCTAGAAAAGAATTCTATTTGATAAAAACTGCTAGGAAAACTGGGAAGCATAGTGGCAAAAATCAGTCTTAGGTCAACACCTTATTCTATACCATATTCCCTAATATAATTTAAATGTATATGTGACTTGAATATTGAAGATCATATTATTTAAAAAATTTACAAGAAAAGCAGATTACACACTTCTCACTGTTATGGGAAGAAGATTTATTTTAAACCAAACAAGAGATAGAGGCAGTAACATAAGATAAAATATGTAATTTTGATTCCATAAAACTGAAAAGCTTCTACACAGACAAAATCAATTCCCCTAGTATAAAATAAGGGAGTCAAACTGAAAAAATTGTTTCAAATTTCTCTGTAACAGGTTTGTCTGATATCCATTGATATGAAGTTATCAAAAGAAAAATTATAAAGTATTAATAAGAACATTAAAGAATACTCCAAATCCCTAATAAAAAAAAGACCTTTCTCAGTATTAGGGTAGATAGAGGGAATATATATACATATATGTATATACACACACCTACATATATATATATGTAGGTGTGTGTATATTATAAATGTATAGATACATGTGCACATATGTATGTATGTGTGTAGGTATGTATATATATATATATATATATATATTTAGACAAAGGGCACAGGGTGAGGTAAATATGAAGGGAAGATAACCTAAAAATAAAATTAGGTGTTGAGAGGAATGTAATGGAGAAAGAGAAAGGGAGAGGCAGAATGTAGAAAATCACCTCGCATAAAAAAGGCAAGAAAAAGCTTTTACAATGGAAGTGAAGAGGAGGGAAGTGAGAGGGAGAGTTGGCTTAAGGAGGGAATAATACACATGCAGTTGGGTATGGAAATCTATCTTACCCTGCAGGAAAGCAGAGAGGAAGTGGAGAAGGGGATAGGAGAAGGAGGATTGTAGAAGGGATGGAAGACTGGAGGAAGTGGTAATCAGAAGCAAACACTACTGTGAGGGGACAGGTCAAGGGAGAGAGGAATAAACAGAGGGCAGGACAGGATAGAGGGAAATGTGACCAGTCTTTTGCAACATGCCTGTTATGGAAGTATTCTGCATGGTTACCTGTGTATAACCTGTATTGAATTGCTTGCTTTCTCAAAGAGGGTAGGTGAGTAGGGAGGGAGAGAATGTGGAACTCAAAGCTTTAAAAATCCATGTTAAGAATTCTCATTGCATGCAACTGGGAAATAAGGTGTACAGGAAATGGAGTATAGAAATCTATCTTGCCCTACAGGAAAATAGAAGGAAAGGGGCTAAGAGAGGTAGGGGGAGGGGAGTGAAAGAAGGGAGGCAGATTGGGGAAAGGGGTGGTTGAGGTACATGCTGTCCTGGGGTGGGGGAATTGCAGAGATGGGAAGAAAATTTAGAATTCAAAATCTTGTGGAAGTGAATGCTGAAAACTGAAAATAAATTGTATATATATAAATATATATTTATATATTTTAAAAGCATGGATTAAAAGATGCTCCAAGAAGACACTCCCATCCCACCCCTTTGCATAGGTGAGAGCTCCACAAATGTATTTTGGAAATATTTTCAGTCTTTTTTGATGTACTGATCAACGATATTTTCTCTTCTTTTTCTTTTGAAAAAATACTCTTTGACATGTGGGATGGCTTTCTGGGAGGGAAAGTAGAAAAGATACAAGGAAAAACTATGGTGATATTAAAAAATATTATTAAAAAAAATGTTTTTTAAGAGTTCAATTACAAGGACTGGTGGGCTAGATGAACAGGGTACATGGTTTGTGTGTGTGTGTTCTTCAAAAATGTGGTTGTGCTTTTAATGTATAATATTTTAATTTCTCTCAGTACTATGAACTACCAATTGGTACTACTTGTGCTTATTATTGGAAGGATAAAAAAATTTTAATTTAAAAATGTTTTTGACAAAGACTCTAGCAAAAGAAAAAGGAATTTCAAAATCTCATTACCATTCTGCTACAAATGTTTATTATCTATTGAAATTCTCTAAGTTGAACAATTTTGGGACTCAAATAATGAAACTAATTTTCCTACTTTTGTCATTGATACCTTTGAAATATTTCCACAAATTGGTTTACTCAAAAATATAAGATTATACTCATATTAGTAATCTCACAAATTAAGTTAGTAAAACATGGTGAAAACTAGACAAAGATTGATGTGATATAAATGAAGTAATAAGTATTGAATTAAAATCTATTAATACCTCATTAATTAAGTTCAAGTATTCAGAAAATATTTTGTTAACTTTATCAGTGAATAATCTTTGCTCATCTTCCTCTGCAATGGTGGTCCAGAAAGATTCAACTGGTTTTTCTTTTGGCAATTCCATCTTAAGTGGAGCAGACAGACCAGATGTAAGTGGTCTTTTGTTTACTCTTCTGTCATTCTCCCACGCAATCAGACGAGCTCTACAAGTAGAGGAAATATATTAGGATCACAGATACAGAAGAGGCCCTAGAGATCATCTGCTTTAACCCACCTACATTTACAGAAGAGGAAACTGAATCCAGACAAATAAAATACTTTACCCAAGGTTTTACAAATTTTAAGCATCACAGCCAGGATCAAACCTAAGTCCTCTGACTATAGAGGTAGTGATTACTACGGTACCATGCTTAATATTGCTGTTCTAAGATTCAACAGGGCCTTGTCAAACAAAAGCAAAGATGGTAAGGTAGAAAGGACACAATGCTCTAAGGAAGAATTGCATATAGCCAGGCTTTGAGATTTAGGTATTGTTAATCCTGAGTCCCCAAACAACGAAGTTTCAATTTAGATTATTCAAAAAAAAGCATAAATATAAAAATATCTGAACATCTGCTTTGCTTTATGTGTTAGGGACCATCTTTCTAAAACAGTTACAGTACAGAGTTTAAAGATATTTACAATCCAGGGAAGAAAAAAATGTATGCTTACTAGATTTTACTGTATTATAAAGAAATGTGCCAAGTACTTATGAAGACAATAATCTAGTCAACTTTTTCAGTGATTTATTTTTACCTTCTCTCTTCTGTTGATTCTTTGGTTGCTGTAGCTCTTCCCATATTGATAGGTGCTTTTGTTAAAGTGTATCTTCTCTTATCAACAATTTTGAAATCCTCTCTGAATTTACTACTGAAAGTTGCAGCAGGTTTGGATTCAGAACCACGAATGGTTGCAGCTACAGATGTCCTACATTTTGATGGTGCTTCCTTTTCTT
>JAQQSK010008113.1:0-13649 GCA_028658325.1 Potorous gilbertii | reverse complement strand
GCTACCCTTTTGAAAGGTATATGTTGAATTTATTATATACTTAAAAAGAAAAACAAATTTTACATACTAGAGGCTCCCAATTCCATGGATAATTCTCTTCTGCCATTTTTATGGACATATTTTTTATAAATTTCATGTTTAAATTTAGAATAAAAATAATTAAAAAGTTTAAAATTTACTAAACTTTATTTTAATAAAAATTTTAAAAGAGGGACAATCAGGATGGTGAAAAGTCATGAGTCCAAATCAAATGAGGATCAATCAGATGAAGGAACTTGGGATGTTTAACTTGAAAATGGAAAGACTGTGGAGGGCAGTGCATCATTGCTGTCTTCCTGTATTTGAAGGGCTCTTATGTGGAGAAGGGATTAATCGTATGCTTCTTGATCTCTTGGCTAAACTAGGTGGAGGGTACAAAGAGCAGATTTAGGCCTTATTGAAGGAATCCTGTCAATTAGAGCCCTTGAAAAGTGGAATGACCTTCTTTAGAAAAAGGGTAGGTGGGTAAGTTCTTTCTCCTTGCAAGTCCTCAAGCAAGGCTTGAATGATGACTATTTGGGTAAGTTACCCTTGATTCCTTTGGTGCATGAATTTGATGGGGAGGCTGCTGAAGTCCCTTCCAGCTCCTAAATTCGGTGTCTTTGAAGGTTGTTTTCAGTTCTAAATCTTTGAGCCAATGGCTGTCATCAGCTCTAAACTTTACAGTCTTAAATGTTTTTCCCAATTGACCCCTGTCTGGATGGGTAATGTCACTATTCCAATTATGTTTTCTATTTATTTTTCTAATTATGTTCATGCCATGGGCACGAGGCGTGAAAGGGAATGAATGGGCCGCAGCTATGTCCATTGGAGGGGTCTTTTCAGAGGCCTCATATGTACCCAGAATCATGTGGGGCCTCAGAAAAGGGAGTTGGGGAGTTTTGGGAATTGGTCTAGAGGAAGGGAAAGGAGAAAAGAACAAAAAATGAATGAGCTTCTAGGCCTAGCATGCACACAAATCTGTTGCCCCTTTTGGTGAGTGGCCATGGTTGAGCTGAGGGCTGGCTTTGAGGAAAAGGTCCACAGCTTCCCCCTTCCACTCCCCCCCTCCAAAATGCTGGCTCCCTGCAGGTGAATTAGCATAGCCTTCGTTCTGCCTATCATGAGCAAATCACTGTTTCAAAGCCATGGGCCTGTCTGGCCAGGGCCACACATGGTGCCCTTTGTGGCTTCCTTCCCCCTGTGATTCACTGAGCTAATTGAACTCTCCTCTGAAGGCAGGGATAAATGGGGTGCCTCAGAGCTGAGCTCTGGAGCAAGATGGGAAGAAGAGAAATGGAGATTGGAGGCAAGAAGGAAAAGGCTGAGTGACTGATGCTAGGCAAGGTCCAGGTTTAAGACCATCCGAGAGACTGGCCAACCATATCTCCAAGAGAGCATGGGCTTCCTTGCCTTCTTTCCTCCCAAGGAATGTTCATCAATCCACCTTAGGAGGTGAAGACCCTTGTATACCATTCCCTGAAGAGCAGAAGGAGTGCTCCACTTGGAAGCAAGAGTCAAATTCAGTTAATGAGCCCTTAGACCTACTACTACTACTGCTGCTGTTGCTGCTGTGGCTGCTGCTGCTGCTATGTTCAATTGTTTTAGCTGTGTCCTGCTCTTCATGACCTTATTTGGGGTTTTCTTGGCAAGGATACTGCAGGGGTTTGCCATTTCCTTCTCCAGTGTGTCCCCACATTACAGATGAGGAACTGAGGCAAACAGGATTAAGTGACTTGTTCAGGACCACACAGCTTGTAAGTGTCTGAGGTCAGATTTGAACTCATAAAGATGAGGGTGTGCTGGTAAATGTTTAACAACTAGATCTCTGAAAAATAATGTATGTACAATCCACTTTAAGTTTAATGTATTATTAATATTTTCTCTATCACCATCTAGACAATCAAGAGTACAATAAATCAAGCTCTGATTTGTAGCATTTGCTGATTTTGAGGTATAGATACTCACACTGGGAATTTAACCATGGCTCTCCAATCTGAGCTGTCTCCACAATAGCCAATTCCTCTTCACCAATACTACAAAAATTCAAGAGATGGGCAAGTTGATGGAGCTCTGGATTCAGAATTAGGAGGTTCTCAGTTCAAATCCTGCTCAGACATTTACTAGCTGTGTGACCCTGGGCAAGTCATTTTAGACTCCTAAACCTGGAGGCCACTGAGTTTCCCTGGTCTCTCTAACTCTGTGTGACTTTAAACTGACTCTGATCCATCCCCCTTTCTGTGTTGACCTTTACCCTACCTCCCCCAAACCTGGAATATTCCATCCTCTCATCCAGTCTCTTGGTTTCCCTGAAGATCCAGATTAAATCCCACCCACTCTTGGAAGTCTTTCCTAATCCCTCCAACAGCTAATGTTTTTTCCCCTCACACTAGCTCTCATCTATTCCTTATGTAGGGGTGTATGGGGTGTTCATGTAAAACTAGTACGTTTGATGTAAGGGCTGCTCATCCACCTTTGCTGTCTACCTTCACCCAACTCTCACCCGTGGCTCCAAGAAGCTGTAGCATGAACAGTGCCAACACCCCCTATTCCAGTAAAACTGTCTCAGTAGATGGGCTAATCCAGGTTGAGGATAACTAATGGACCTTGAACCCCTTAATGAATTAGGGGGGTATGTACCCCAAGCATGAGAAGACTTGGGCAGATGAGAACAATTTGTTCCAATGGCCATGAAGGTGGTTGAAGTAGGCTCTGTGGAGTGATTAGCGTTTGGTCTGACCCTGAAGATGTCAAGGTCATCCACTACATCCTGGGCCTTCACTAGTCACTTGACTTGTATCTTGCCACTAGACTTTGATGACTTTGGAAGAGAGAGTGAGGCTGATGACTTTGTGCAACTTTACATCATCTAAATCCAATTCACTTGAGATTCAAGACATCACTCAGGATGTCATGGTCCTCTTACAAACAAAGGACAAACAACACACTTATGTATCTTGTATGCACCCAGCTGTTTATGTGTATTGGAATGTAAGCTCCTTTAGGGCAGGGATCATGTTTTCTGCTCTTCATCATCTTTCCGGAACTTAGCACAGTACTAGACACATAGGAATTCACTTAATAAATGCTCATTGACTAGACTTGATGTCTCCATTAGAATATGATTGTTTCTCCCTGTTAGAGAGTAAGTTCCCTCAGGGCAGGGGCTATCTTGGCTTTTGTTTTATATCCTCAGAGATTGGCATAGCAGGCACACAGCAAAGGGGTTGGTTTTTTTTTTTTAATTTATTCATAGGTACACCTAATCTCAAGTAGGATTGGGTGAGATAGTCAGAATGACTCACTGCTACTATTCCCATTATTGGAAAGAAAAAAACCACACCAAATCGATTACATATTCATTGTTTAACTTTTTATGTACTTATGCCTTATGTTCTCTGAGAACAAGGGCCAAGTCTTCAAGATTTCTATATCATGCACCTACTACAGGGTTGGGCCCATAACAGGTGTTTAATAAGGGTACAATTTATTAAGAAATAAATGAATGAACTTACAGGACATCTGGAATGGAATGGAGCTTTCTTTGAAAAAGTGATGGATTTGAAATCTGAAGATCTGAATTTAAATTCTAATGACCGAAAGTCCTAATGCTCTAAGTCCTTAATCAATGCTGTCTCCTCTCCCTCCCTCCCTCCCTTCCTTCCTTCTTTTTTCCTTCCTTCCTTCTTTGCTCCCTCCTTCCTTTTCTTTTATCTTTCCCTTCTTTCTTTCCACATCAAATTGAAACAATTTTAACCTGTATATTTTATTCTCAACTTTTATTTCTGAAAACATCTCTCCCCTTTCCATCCATTGAACCATCTCTGCTAATGAAAAATAAAAGGAAAGAGGAGGAAAAGTAATTTGACAAAATTAAGCATTTTATCAACTGAGTCTTATAGTACATTCAATGTTTTATGACTCTAGTTCTGCATGTGTGCCAAAAGACAGGGAATGAGATGTTATTTTCTCATCTCTTCTTAGGGGACATGCTTGTTCATTATTTTAACACAGCATTCATTTGTCAAGAGTAGGGTATACTCTGGGAATCAGTAAGATCTCAGTTCCTCCAAGGTGACAGAATCAAGTGTGTACACTGGTCTGGGAGCAGAAAGAGATTTTTGTGCCCAGAATCTTAGCAGTTTCCTCTCCACAGCCACCTGGCCTCCAGTTCCACAGTCATTCAGAGTGAGATAAAGATCAGCTCCCTCAGGGCCTCTACACAGGGCTGAGGTAATATTCAGCTCCTCATTGCCCCCAGGGTTTTTAATGATCCAATAATGGATGCAGTTGCTGTAGGGGCTGCGGTGGGAACTGCTGCCACCTGCCCGATGTGGTCTCTGTGGCTGCTGCCTGAGGCTGGAGCTATGGGAAAAAAACTCTGTCACTGACCTTTGGTGCTTGTGGGTTGAGGGATCCGCGAACCCACTGCTGCTGAGACTAGAGATTCCGCCCCCAAGGTGTCCTCCTCCCAGAGTCATGCTGCACTGAACAGCCAAGGCTGGGCTAGGCTCCGCACTCTGATCCATGTCCAGTGCAATCGACATTTCCCGTGGGCCTTTCAGGTCACCTTGGGCTGGAAATCTCCTCCACTCTGTTGCTCTCCACTTCTGCTGCTCCAAAATTTGTTGAGAGTCCCTCTCTACAGGTATTTTATGGGCTGTGTGGGGACAGCCTGCATATGTGTGTCTCTCTACTCTGCCATCTTGGCTCCGTCCCTCACAGTATTCATTTTTTAAAATAAGTATATTAAGTGCCTATTATGTTAAAAGTATTTTACCTTTTGAGTCTCAGTTTCTTTGTTTGTAAAATGGGTATAATATAGCATAAATATAATACTAGCTCTGTACACTTACAACACAGAGGCTATTGTGGATAGCTCTATAAGACCCATCTAATGTATTGTAGAACTTTCCCTGGCTCCTTTGCTATCTTTGGCACTTCAATAGTTGACTTTTGTCCCTCACTCTCGCTCCATAAATGGTTCACCTTCTCTCCAGTCATATATATAGAGACATTCTTTGAAATGTTTATTTGTTGGCAAATGGTAAGTGAAGAGAAGAAAAGACATTGTTTCTAAGGATTCCCCTTCCCCCCACTTTGGACAGTGCCTGATACACAGTAAGCACTTAGTAAATGTTTGTTGATCAATCCTCAGGGATGACAAAGTGTTCATTACAATCTCATGAGGTAGATTGTGCAAATATTCTTTCTTTGGTCCATACCTGTGATATAATTTGGGACAAGGAGGTCCCAGAGAGAAGATTCCCTTCCCCAAAGCAGATAGCAATTATGCTGTAGTTTATAGTCTTACAGAGTTATCCAGGACAATGAGAGGTTATGTGACTTGCCCAGGGTTACGGAGCCAGTATGTGTCAGAGGCAAGATTTGAACCCAGTTTCTTCTGCTTCTCAGGGCAAATGTTATTATCCCTCTATGACACATGAGAAAACTGGAGATGAGTAGTCACAGAGCCAATATCTCAGCTTTAGAAAGATAAAAAGTTCTCATGTTTTGGTGAATTTTAGAAGTTTAGAAGTTTCTCCAGCAAGGACCAAGGTCCTTCCAAGTATAGGATTCAGAGTATAGAAATTTGTTGTCATCAGAGGTGGTTTACATACTCCAACCTTTTTTACTCAATGCATCAATACATCAGATGACTTTGGGCCTAACACCACAAAGAAAAAACCCAAATGGATGAAGTATGTCCATTACTCAGAATACGGTAGGGCAGTTGGAAGGACAGCCCTTAGTGCTGGTCAATCAATGGATGGCTAAATAAGCCCAGAATGGAATAAAATGTGGTTACTGAGATCATGGGTTTATGCAAGTTCCAAAGTAAGCATCCTCGACAATATCCCTGATGAGTATTTGTCCAACTCCAATTAAACTGGGCTACTTCTGCCCCTCATACATGACATGCCATCTCTCCTCACCACACTTTGCAAAGGGCCATCCTTTATTCTGGGGATTCCCTCCTTCCTCACCTTTCCCTCCCAGAATCCCTTGTTTCTTTGATAGCTCAGCTCAAGGACCATCTTCCATGGGATGGCTCTTCTGATTCTTTTCCTCAAATATTACCTTAAATTTAAATAGTATATATTTTAATATTTTTTTATGTATATGTTATCTTTCTTGTTAGAACACAAGCTTCCTGAGGTGAGATTGTTTCACATTTGTCTTTGTCTCCCCGGATTGTATGGATAGAAATTTGTCCTGTGTTTTCATAAGTATAGGAACTCCTAGGTAAGGGAAATCCCTCTACCCTTTTTAGGTGGCTGTCTTCTCAGAAACTTAGTCTTAGAGAATAGCCAAGTATACCAAGAGGTTAAATGATTAATCCAGGGGTTTTTTTTTTGTTGTGGTGGTGGTGGAGGTAGTTCAGTCACTTCAGTGTGATCTGATTCTCTGTAACCTCATTTGGAGTTTTCTTGGCAAAGATACTGGAATGACTTACCATTTTCTTCTTTAGCTCATTTTACAGATAAGGAACTGAGGCAAATAGGGTTAAGTGACTTACCCAGGATCGCCCAGCTAGTAAGTGTCTGGGATAGGATTTGAACTCAGGTCTTCCAAACTCCAGGCCAGGCCTGTATTCACTGTGCCACCTCATTGTCCCACCTAGGGTAACAGAGCCAGTAGGTATCCACGGAAGGATTGAGCCCAGGTCTTCTTAACTTTCTAGGGTCTTAATAAATGTTTGCAAATTAATTAGAGGTTTTCAGGAAACTTAGTACCTTCTGAGGGAGCACCTTTCACAGTCACAAGCATTAGAGTTCGAGACCCCAGCTGGTGTCCTGAAATAAACAATGGAGGAGGCATTCAAACACCAATTGTTTAAAATTGTACTAAGGCTTTGGTGAATTGTTTTGGGGTGCAAGACTTTGGGGACATGCTGTATTTAGCTTCAGAGGCCCTGGATGCACACTTTGACCCTTCCATTGTGACCTTGGGAAAATCACTTAATCTCCCCAGTCCTTCCTTTCTTCATCTATAAGAATGGGTTGGGGCTACAAGACTTTCAAATTCCCTGTCATCTCCAAACCTGTGAGCTCAGTTCCTTCATTTTCAGATAAGGAAACTGAGGTGCAGCAAGACTAAGTGACTTGACCTAAAATCAGCCAAGATAAATCCAGTGGCCTTTTCATGACACCCCAGAGCCCTTTTATATTAATTTGCCTTGTCTTTAATCCTCCTGCATCTCTCCCTTCTTCACTCCTCCCCCATTTAACATTCATTTTCCTCCTATCACTAATGGCCTTCTACACTCTGAACGGTGGGGACTGTCCTATTTCTTCTTCTCTACCACATTGCCACCCAAAGCTAGGCAAAAAGCGGGCATTAAACCACCCTCCTGGTTGGGTGGCCTCTCCACGCTTCCTCTGCTTCTCTTGGCCCTTCTGCAGAAAGGCAGTTCTGGGGGCTGAACCCATCCCTAGCACTGTGTAGCATCCCTGAAGGCTCAGAGTCCGAATGTTGGCACACACAACCCACTGTATCTCCCTGAGGGTTTTATCAGTCCTGAGCCCTGCACCTGTTTCCATTAATCTTCTCCTGTCTAGATCTGGGGCCCCTGGATCCTGGTCTGTCTGTTGACCCAAGAGGTGGGTAATGAGATCTCCAGGTGGGACCTTCCTGGCATTACTGAGTCAAGGGGCTGACATAGATTGGGGGCAGGGTTTGGGGCTGATGAATGAGAATCACCGTTTTTTCTCCCTTTCCTTCATCTCCATTCATATCCAGACTTTTGCCTAGAAGTTTAGGACTGATTTTAATTCTGCCTGGCTAGAAGAGACTGATCTTCACATAATCACACACAAGCAGCCTGGTAAATTGGAAAGAATGCTGGATTTGGAGTCACTGTCCAGAGTTTGAGTCCGGTCTCTGACACTTACTAACTGTGTGACTTTTGCAAAGTGTAAAAACCTCTCTGACTCTCAGCTCCCTCATTTGTATAAATTGGAATGTTTACCTTGTACTACTTCACAGAGTTTTTGTAAAGAAAGCACTTTGTGAGCCTCAAAGGGCAAGAGCAGTGGTCTACAGACCTTTCTGATTACATGATTACATTACTATATCAACACAATTTTTGAGCACCCTTTTCGCATGTGCATAAATTATATATATATATACATATATATATATATATATTACTGTATTATGTACATTACAAGACTTCCATAAAATAAGCATTTTATTTTCCTTTTTGGAGGCAATCAGGGCTAAGTGACTTGCCTGGAGTCACACAGCCAGTAAGTGTCAGAGGCTGAATTTGAACTCAGACAGCTGGAGATGTGGAAATTGGGTTCAGGAGAGAGACTAGAGTGGGATAGATAGATCTGGGAGTCATCTGTACAGAAATAATTAAGTCCATGGGAACTGATGAAGTCCTCAACTGAAAGAATATACAGGGGGATGCTCAGGATAGAGTCTTGGTAGGGGACAGGCGTCAAAAAAGCTCGAAGAGGTTGGTCAGACAGATGGAAGAATAACAAACAGAGAAGACCAAAGGTGAGCAGCAGCATCAAAGGCTGTAGAGAAGTCCGGAAAGATGTGCATTGAGAGAAGGGCATTCCATTGGATAGTTAAGAAATTATTAGCTTTTTCGAAGACAGTTTCAGTTTCAGTTAAATGATGAGAAGAAGATTGAGGGCCTGGAAGACTTAAAAACGTTGGCATCCATAGAAAGAAGGACGTTCAGAAGAAGACTATTGAGTGGGTGGGAATAAAAGCCACAATAATAATATCATATGTAATTATTATAGTTTTCCAGATAATTGTTATTGTAATAGTTCATATTTATATAGGAACTTGAGTTTTGTAAAACACTTAATTTAATAATGTAAGATAATATAACTTTAATTCATCTATGCCAGTTAATCTTGAATTGAAAGAATCAGTCTTTCCTATTAAAAAATATGAAAAATGTGTAGAAGGAATGTGTGTTTGTGGGGAAAGGAAGTGTTCTTTATTAGTCTCAAAGCACAGAGCACTGACCACTGAGGACATCCTGTGGGAACCAGAGAGTGATCAAGGATGGAATGGGCATGGGAGTGGATGAGATGTGCAGAAAATTGTGCCTACTGAGCGGTGGGTTCCTGAATCAGAATAGGTTTATAACTGTCCTAGGTGACCCATTAGCTGCCCATGAGGCTATAGCTAGGATGGGGCAAAATGGGAGAATGTTGAAGGGGCTAGTGTAGTTGGGGGACACAATACATTTTCCATCCTTTAATTGGTTGATCATATATATACCTTTGAGTTCAAGCCATGACCCCTTGGGGCTCATTCTACAGCCCCTCTGGGGAGCCACAGGTCCCACTTTGGGAACCATTGTCCTAAGAAATGTGAACTATTATACACCCAGGAAATACCATACAGTAGTGGACAGGCAGTCTCAGATTCAGGAAAATCTGGTTTCAAATCTCTGCCTCTGACACACACTGATGATACGAACTTGGGCAAGTCACTTAAACTCTCATACCTCATGCAATTCTTTATGGCTGCAAGAGGTCAGGATCACACAGACAGTTTGTGTCAGAAGCAAGACTTGAATCCTGGTCTTCTCGACCCTGAGGTAGGTTCTTGAACTACTTTACGTTGCTATCTCTGGCTGCTAGGTGGTGCAATGGGTAATGCCCACCCTGGAATCAGGAAGATTCATCTTTATGAGTTCCAATCTGGTCTCAGTCATTTACCAGCTGTGTGACCCTTGGTGAGCCACTTCACCCAGTTTGCCTCAGTTTCCTCATCTGTAAAATGAGTGGAGAAGGACATGGCAAACCACTGCAGTATCTTTGCCAAGAAAACCCCAAATGGGGTCACAAAGAGTCAGACATGACTGAGCAAGAACAACTTTCCTGCCCCTCTTAAGATTAATATAATTACTTCTTAAGTGACATAGTGGAATGAACATGGGACAGGGAGCAAGGAGATCTGTGTTCTATTCACAGCGTTGTTAATAACTATATGACATTGAGTAAGTCATTGTCCTTCCTTGACTCTCAACAGAATGAGGAGATTGGAATAGATGATGCTTAAAGTCCTTTCCATTCTTATGATTTTAAATATCCCCAACATGTCCTAATAAATGAGAAATTAATCACAGGATAGGGGCTGGAGACTAATTTGACAAAGTCAAAGGACAGTGCTACCAAGAAGCACAGATCAGAGTAGGAGATCAGTTTCTAGCTTAGATGGGGAAAGAATGATCATAAATAGCATCTAAAACCAAATGCCACCATTATATGAAATTGAGACCAACCAGATAACTTTCCAATGAGTAAATGTTAGCAAAGATTTCCATTGTCACTACTATTATTTGATAAAATGCTAAAAATGCTACTTATAGCAATAAAAAAGAAAAAGAAATTGAGGGAGTCATAGGCAAAGAGGAGGTAAAATTATTGATTTTTGTAGATGATGTGGTAGTATTCATAGAGAACCCTAGAGAATCAACTCAAATCAATTGAAACAAATAGGTTCAACATAGCAGAGCATAAAAGAAGCTACCCAAAATCATCAACTTTTCTACATGTTACCAACAAAACCCAATAAAGAAGCAACAGAAAAAAATTCCATTCAAGATAACTGAAGAATGTATAACATATTTAGGAGTCCACCTGCCAAGGCAATATAGTAACTAGATGAATGCAACTATAAATTCCTCTTTATAGAAATACAGACCCACATAAGTGGAGAGAAACTTATTTCTTATGGTTGGGATATGTCATCTAATAAATACAACATTGCTACTTGAATTAACTTACTTCCTCAGTGTCTTACCAATCAAATTAGCAAAGGATTATTTTAGAAAGCCAAAAAAAAAATAGCAAAATTCATCTGGAGGAACAAAAAGTCAAGATTCTTAGATGAAATAATGAAAAAGGTGGAAAGGAAGGGAGTCTAGCAGCAGTAAATTCACATATTAATACCATAAAGAAGCAATCATCAAAATTATTTGGTTATCAGTAAAAACCAAAAAGTCAAACTGATGAAGGTAAAATGAATAGAAATAGAAAACAATTCATAAGATGATGAACAATTTTGAAACACTTAAAAACTCTGATGAACATAATGACCGAGCATGATTCCAGAGGACCAATGATGGAAGATTCTGCCCGTCTCCCAACAGACAGGTAATTTGCTAAATATGTAGAATGAGATATATGTTGTTGGACGTGGCCAATACTGTTTAGAAATTTGTTTTGCTTGACTATACATATTTGTTAACAAAGGTTATTCTTACTTTAGTGATTGGAGGAAGAGAGGTGAAAGAAAAAGTAAGTAAATGATTTTAAAATAAAAAAATGAATAAAAAAAGATAATCAGAGAAAGAGACTAGGTACACAACATACAGAAGGAAAGGAACATAGTAATCTAGTGTTTGAGAAACCCAAAGACCACAGCTACTAACATAGTACTAGAAATGCTACTTACAACAATGAGAAGAAAAAGAAATTGAGGAAATCATCATGGGCAAAGAGAAAAAAAATTATCATTTTTGGTAGATGACATGGTCATATACATAGAAAACCCTAGAGAATTAACTAAAAATTAATCAAAATAATTAATTATGTTTACTTGGGTAAGGACTCACTTTTGAAAAAACTGCTGGGAAAACTGGAAAGCAGTCTGGCATAAATTAGTTCTGGATTAAGACCTCATACCATCTACCACAATGAACTCCAAATGGATACATGACCTAGATGTCACATTGAAGTAAAGAAGAAAGGGAGAAAATCCTTTTCACAAAGGAAAGCAGAAGACAGTTTTGATTATGTAAAACTGATATGTCTTCGCACAAACAAAAACAAAGATACTCAACTAAGAAGGGAAAGAGATAATTGGGAAAAATATTTATAGCAAGTTTTTTGATCAGTTTAATGAACAAGCCTATGTATAAAGGTAGACGACCCACCTGGGCACAAGGTACAGAATGAGAAAGATGACTTTGAACATGGCAAATGTCTGGATTTGTTTTGCTTGACTATTCATATTTATTATAAGGATTATGTTTTTCTTTTTCTTTTGTTGTGGATATTGGAGGGGAAGAGGGTACAAGCAGTAGGGTTGCCCCCAAAATGAAGAAAAGAAAGAAAAAGGTCATTATGCATTTTTAAATGCACAGAGGGTAACACGGAGAGGCAGGGCTGCTTCAAAAATCATATTCAATATATGATATCTTTAAAAGAAAAGCAAGTGGTTCATAACAGAGATTCATAGCTTCATGGATAATCTCTTTCTGTTCTACTTTATATATGGAAAAGTATGTGGCAGAAAAGTACCTTTTTATTCACTCATTATTTTTTGAATATTGGTTAAATTCAGAATAAAAAGATAATATTAAAATTATATTAATAATAGCCAGCATTTGTATAGTGCTTTAAGGTTCACAAAGCATTTTACAAACTAACTGATCCTCACAACTCTGAAAGGTAAATGCTACCATTAGCCTCATTTTAAAGACAAGAAAATAGAGGCACAGAGAGGTTCGTCTACTTATCCAGACAACTATTGAGTGTCCGAGGCAGGATTTAAACTCAGGTATTCCTGATTTGAAGTTCTATGTTGGATTTACTGTATCATCTAACCTAGGTCAGACAACTGGGGGCATGGTGTATAGAATGCTGCGTCTGGAATCAGGAAGACATGGCTTCAGATCTAGCATCAGACACTTAGCCTTTACCTTAGTTTCTTCAACAGTAAAATGAGGATAATAACATCTACTTCCAAGGATTGTTTTGGGGATCAAACGAGAAAATAATTGTAAAGTACTTAACTTAGTGCCCAGTGAACCGTGGGTGCTTATTCAATACTTCGTCCCTCCCTCCTTCCCTCTCTCCCTTCCTTCCTTCCTTCGTTCCTTTCTTTCTTTCCTCTCTCCTTTCCTTCCTTCTTTCCTCCTATCCTTTCTTTCCTCATTACTTCTCTCCCTTCCTCCCCTCTCTCCTTCCTTCTTTCGTTCTTCCTTCCCTCCATCCTTTCTTCTTTACTCCTATCCTTCCTTTCCTCATTCCTTCCCTCCCTTTCTCCCTTCCTTCCTCCCTTCTTTCCTTCCTTTAAAAAGACAGCTAGAAAGCACTAAAGCAAGGATTAAAAACTGGATCCTTTGATTCCAAACCCATGACATGGAAGGGATTTAAGGTCTTAAGAAGACCTTAGGTTCTTTCTAGCTCTTGAGATCCAGTTCCTCCTAAGTCAGGCAATGAGGCACAGCAATAGTAAGGAGGGAGGGAGGGAGGGAAGGAATGAGGGAGAGAGGGAGAAATTTCATGTCAGAGAATGTGGGTTCAAATCTCAGGTGCAATGTTTGTTGCCTGTATGACATCAGGCAAATCACTTAACCTTTCTGTGCCTCCGTTTTCTCAAATGTAAAATGAGAAGATCAGGCTTGAAGACCACCAAATCACCTTCCAATTCTAAGTCTATGCTCCTATGTCTACTACGGTCTCTTCCCGTTCTGACTCTTGGATCCTTTGGTTTCAGTCTCCATCAAGCATAAGGGATAATGAAAGGACAACCCAAGCACTATCTTGGATACAGCGTAAGGATTGTAGCTGGACTGAGCATTGTAGGTTCTTAAGGAGTGTGTGTGTGTGTGTGTGTGTGTGTGTGTGTGTGTGTGTGTG
>JAQQSK010008112.1:0-13650 GCA_028658325.1 Potorous gilbertii | reverse complement strand
ATGAAAAGAGAATTCAAGTCATAATCTTCTAGGTCAACATTTTTGGCTGAGTCTCTCCTGATGTTTAGTAGTGCTTTACTCTGGTTAGGAAGCAGAATTAAAAAGAAATCTTTATATTCTTTCTTTAAAAACAAAAGCACACATAACTAAGCCTTCTGTGTGAACAGTTGAAACCCATCAACACATCATCTGAAGTCCAGTCAAAAAGTACATTAAGTTCATCAACAATCCACATCACCAAAGTAGAAGATTGTGCTGAGTTTATAATTCAGATATTCCCTTTTTCTTTCAGTAGCATAATTGATATAAGCACAAACACTCAAACATGGCAATAATTTTATTCAGCCTTCTCCTTCTTAGCTTATATATAATGCTACATAAAATATAAATTTTGTTTTTCACAGTGTCATCCTTGTCCTGGAAACAATAGCTATTGAGAATAAGATAGTTATGTGACAGGAGCTGGAAATACCTTGCTTTGTGGTAATTCTGTCCTTTTACTTCCTAATACCTTCCATTCTGACTCTAACTCAGAGGGGAACAAGCAAACATTTCAGAGTCAATACTTACCCTGATTTCCCCCCAAGTATGAGATGACTCCTCTATATATCTTCTCCTTGAACTCATGTTGAAAAAATATCTCACTCTGAAAAATTTGTCACAAATTGATCTATACTTTCTTTAAAATTCTTGACCAAAGACAAGTATCCGAGACCCTCACTTTAATCTGATCTAAAATTAAAAAGTCCATCTGAAACCAAAAGTAATTTGAACCAGATTGCCAATAATTTCCTAACACTAAATCCTATGATTCCAACTCTACTGAAGCCATTAATCTTCCAATCTTCAAACATATTTATATAAATTTACTTATATATAATATGTGCATATATTATAAATATTGTTCATGTGAATCAATCCTTCAAGAATTTCAGGGTCATCTCATGGGTCATGTCTCCTCTAACATAGATCATAACTTCTTTATTACTCAATCAAGTGAACAAGTATTTATTCAGCAACGATTATGTATGTTCCAGGTACTTTGTTGAATATTGAGGATACGAAGAAAGGCAAAAGAAAGTCCCTGTTCTCAAGGAGTTTGCAGTCTAATTGGAGAGGCAATATACAAACAACTATATGTAAACATAATATACACAGGACAAATTAGAAATAATCTCAGATGGAGGGCATTAGTATTTAAGGGGCTCAGAAAGGATTTTTGCAAAAGATGACTAAATGAAATGGGAAGGAATCCAGAGAAGCCAGGAGACAAAGATGTGTAAACAGAGCATTAAAGGAATGTGAGGAAAGCCAGTGAAAAGGTATGGATTTGGGTGATGATAGAATCTAGTGCGAGGCATAGCAAGAAGCCTAGTATCACCAGACTATAAATTATGTAGAGGGGTTAAGGTATAAAAAGATAGAAAAAGTATGAAATTTCCAGGTTATTAAGGATTTTAAAAGCCAAAATATTTCATTGATCCTAGAGGTAATAGGGAAGTCTCCAGTGTTTACTGAATTGAGAGGATTGGGGTGTCATCTGGACCTGCACTTTGGACAAATTAATCTGACATATCATTGGAGTTAAAGTGAGGGGAAAGACAGGTGGGAGGGAAACTAACCAGATAGTAATATTTGTAGGTTTTAGGGTATCAGCCAAACAGAGAGAGAATGAAAATGAGAAAGAGTAGAGGTGATACAAGAAACTATTGTCAGAAGAGTGGATGGAATATGGATCACTTGTTTACATAAGCAAATATCCCTTGATGAGGTAAAACTTTGCTGCATTAGACAAGGACAAAGAAGATAAAATGTTGGAAGATGTCTGAGTGTTGTAAATGAATAGAGGAGGAGAGGGAGGGAGTTCTAGAGGAATGACCTCAATTTTTTTGATGAAACATGAGACAAGGTTTTTACCTGAGAGGGTAGAAGGAGTCATGGAAGGTTTGAAGAGGGATGAAATGATTTGGAAAAGGAGCTGTGGTGAGCGGGTTAGTGAATTGATTAGAGAGGCATAAACAGATTACTTGTTGCAATGAAAAGTCATTTGAAATAATATAAATTTGCAGTGGACTCAGCACAATTTCACTACTTTCTCCAGTTTTGTTTAGCAGCATAAGAATAGGATTTGAAAGCAGTCAAAGTAATACAATCCTGTGACATGATAGGGGAATACTTGTGGGTAAAGGGGCTTGAAAGAAGACAGAGAGAGAAGTTGAGCTGGTATGTTCACCATGGGAACATCAAGATGGGAAAGAGAAGAAAGTGTAGCCAGTAACATAAGGGATGCCCTACGAAAGAACTGAAGAATGTGGAGGTAGTAGCTCATAATGAGAACAAAGAATTGGTAGAAAATATTCAAGTCTGAAAAAGGCAAATTAAATCAATAATATTTATCATACTATATAATGTTTGTCATATTATAAGTACTCAAATACAGCAGCCATAAATAATAAATACCCTAACAAAAATGTACTAAAAAGAAAGTAACGTGTCTGTAAGGTAGTTTTTAAAAAAAAATATTAATTCAAATAGAATTCACATCAGTTAAGCAATATCACTCTGTGTAATCTACCAGCAATTGTGCCTTCACAATCTTACTGCAAAAATATTTTATGTATTTTTATTCTCTTTTCAGCATTTCTTCTTGAATTTAATTCTATAAAGAAACTCTTGTCCTTTTAAGGATTTATTTTGCATTTTTACTGAAAATATTGATTGTCTCAATTCATTTTATTTTGCTGACTTTTTTGAGATTTGTAAGTAAATTGTCATGCCTCCTAAAAAAAGATTAATTACGCTTCATATTTTTCAATGCTTGTGTCTTTAATATCTTTCTCCTTTCTTATTTCTATAGCTAGCACTTCTATACCTATACCACTCAGTAATGTGGAAAGGAGGAATCCTTGCTTTTTTCTTATATTTATTGCAAAACCTTTCAGTATTTCCTCATTGTAAATAATAGTAGATTGTGATTTACAGCTACATATTATCCATAATATGGTGACGACCTTTCTTTCAATTTGTATTGAAGTTGTATTGTAATTGCTTTTTAATTATAAAAGTGAGTGTTGTATTTTGTCAAAGGGTTTTTTTTTAATTTATTGACAAAACTTTTTTAAGGGAAACTGGAACAAAAGAGATGACAATTTTTAATAAACAAATTCTATAGAAAAAATCATTCTAGTGAGGAAACAAAACAGAGGAAGAAAAAACAAAAACAAAAAGGAGAGAAGAACAAAATGGAGAAAAGCTGAATAAAGAACAAACTAGAAGAAATCACTGTGTTTATATGTACACATAAATTATATATAGTCACATATGTGTATGTATATACATATACACACATATATGTTTCCCCAAATTGATTTTTGAAACCATTCTATAAATAGCAGGAAAAGTACAAGTATGAAAGATGAAAAAGAACCCTTTTTTTGCTGCCGGGAAGAGGGTTCCATACAGGGTTGTTCTCAGTTTCAATAGTAATTTTAAAGTGAAACTTCACAATGTCCATAGCCCTAGATGCCTTGCAGATGAAGGAGGATGTTCTCAAATTCCTTGCTGCGGGAACCCATTTGGGTGACACTAATTTGGACTTCCAGTTGGAACAGTGTATCTTCAAAAAAAAGGTATATCTACAAAAACGAAAAAAGGAACAGTATATCTACGAAAGCATGTATACATCATTAACTTGAATAGAACTTGAGAAAAATGGCAGCTCATGCCATTGAAAATCCAGTCGATTAGTGTAATGGTGAGAAGTGCTATTGGGACGGACAATTTTTCTTGAAGAAAGTGCTGTACTAATGTATACCTTTCTCCTAAATGAAATCTATGATAGAATTCTTGTCTTTTACCACTGATATACACTACCCCACACCCCTAACCTTTGCACATGATTTCAAATAATAACCTTTCCGTTTCCCTCCTGTGGCAACAATGTTTTTCTACTCCTAATCCTCATCTCTCTCATAATCCATCCTTTCCATTAACTTATCCTTTCCTCCCATGATACCTTCATACTTTTTTTTTGAGATAAGTGAAATCATAAGTACTGCTCTAGTCACTGATGGACTAGATTGAGGTGAACCTCCAGTTCTGCACTGTCATTTACTAATTTTCTTCCCACATGAGATCATTTTCCCTTTATGTAATAGCTCTAACAAGATACTGATTCACTTATAAGAGATCTCAGTATGTCATCCCAAAGCAAGTTGTCTTTCTTCTTTCATTATCATGATTCATGCTCCTCTTAAATAACACCTTCTTAGATCCTTTTTATCCTTCATGATCACACTTTTTTCCCTTTATTTAGCCCCAAATCTCTTTTAGCCCATCAATCTCTTTTTAACAACAATAGCTGAGGAATCAGTGCTCTTTGCTGCAATTTTAGAGACCTGAAAATATTAGTTAAATATCCTGAAGGATTTTAAGAAATTTTCTTTCCCATGAGAAGTATTGCTGTCTCTGGAAGAAAAAAAAATAGAATAGTGCCTGCTCAACTTGCTGTAATCAATTATCCATTAATATTTTAATCTTTCTCAGAATATTAAAAAAAACCATTTGGCCTCATTGAGTCTCCCAACATCATATACCTGTACCAATCTCTTAACATTGTACTTCCTCCTCCCATCTAATTTTGTACCGAGCTCACTTGATTTTTCTTTATTTTCAAAAGATTATAAATAATTCAACTTTATTCAACTCAGATGCAGAGTTTGACTATGATACACAGTTAGTGTGTTTATGGCTTGGCTCTTCCCTTGCAGGAGAAATAAAAAATGTTTCAAATAAGCTAAAATTGCAGAGCTCTGGGTTAATTCTTCAACATAGCCTATAAACACCAGCTGAGTTTCCAGTCTCCTTTTAAATTGGGGGTATAAGGTATTTTACTTCTATATCTGGCTCTGCTCTATTACCGTACCCTGAGTTATTCTAGTCTCCTTTGCTCTGCTAGGTTCCAAACTTCTGCCCTTTCCTCCAGATGTCTGAATAAATCAATGCCTACAACCATTTGTGAAGTGAGGAATGGTTATGACCGAGTCTCTGTTGTAAGGAGAATGGATAGAGATTCAAAGCAAAAACCTGTGAAGTTGCTTGCATTCACTGCAAACAACTTACCAGGTGGGTTAGAGGAGTGAGTATGGTAGTATTATTTTATGTCTTATTTTCATTTCTAAGATTTCCCTAACATTATGGGGGTAGTTCTGAAATCTTTTAAATTCATTGTTACCTAGTACATGAAATATTTCTTTTCCTTCCACAAATTTTGCAGTTGGATAGACTTGAGGGCTACTATTCCACGACTTTCCTGGAGTTATAACCTTTTGTTTTTAGCTGCTTCTTTTTTTTTTTGCAAATAGTATTTTTTTCAATTATATGCAAAAGTATTTTCAATATTCATTTTTATAAGATTTGCAATATCAATTTTTTTCTTCTTTTCTCTTTCCCAGCTTTACTCCCAAAGATAGTAAGCAATCTGATACAGCATATACATGTTCATTCATGTAAATATATATATATATAAACATACATACATGTGTATGTATATATACGTAAATATATATGTATGTATATATATATATATTCACATTAGTAATGTTATGAAAGAAATCAGAACAAAAGGGATAAGTCACAAAAATTTTTTTAGAAGGGAACAAAGTATGCTTTGATCTGAATTTAGACCCCATAGTTCTTTCTCTGGAAGGGGATAAAATTTTCCATCGTGAATCTTTTAGAATTGTCATAGATCATTGTACTATTGAGAAGAACTGAGTCTATCATAATTGACCTTGCACAATGTTGCTGTTACTGTGTAAAATGTTCTCTTAGTTATGCTCACTTCACTTAGCATCATTTCATGTAAACCTGCAGGGATTTTTTCCTGAAATTCACCTGCTCATCATTTGTCATAGCACAATATTATCGCACTACATTCATGTATCACAACTTGTTCCGTCATTCCCCAATTGACGGTCATCTACTCAATTTGAGATTCTTGACCAACACAAAAAAAAGCTGCTATAAATATTTTTGTGCATTTAGGTCCTTATCTGAATTTATGATCTCTTTGGGATATAGACTTAGTCGTTTTACTGCTGGATCAACAACGGGTATGCACAATTTGATTGTTCCTTGGGCATAATTCCAAAATGGCTGTATCAGTTTACAAATTCACAAACAGTGCATGATATCTCAATTTTCCCATATTTTCTCCAACATTCATCATTTTCCTTTTCTGTCCTATCAGCCAATCTAATTGGTGTAAGGTATGTGCTGGTAATTTAAATAGTAAGATCTTTCCCATTCATTACCAGGCCCATGTGACCTTCCTGGGTCACATAGAAGTCTGTATCTCTTGGAGCCTATGGTGGGAGGAGCCTATGGTGGAACAAGAAGGGTGAAACTGAAGCAGAAATGAGAGGAAATTGGTCAGAGAGCAGTCAGAACTAGGAAGGATGCAGGCAAGCAGGCTTGCATGAGTGAAAGATCTTGTTTGTGATTTTTTTTAAGGGAGCTAGTTTTGGGGAAGCTTAGCAGAGGGAGGGGTGGGGATGGTGCTGTCCTCTGCATTGTTGTTCTGTACAGTTTATGATGAATTTGGTTTTCTGTCTGAATAAATATTTTGGTTCTGTGTTCCATGTGGAGAATCTGCTATATTTCATGATTCAAAATTGTCCAGGGATACTCATGGCCACTGTAGGCACCGTAAATATCACATTGGTGCTACAAGGTGGTAACTCAGAGTTGTTTTAATTTTCATTTCTCTAATCAAAAGTGATTTAGAACATTTTTTATATAGATAGGTTTGATTTATTCATACAAGAACTATGTTCATATATTTTGACCATTTATAAATTGAGGAGTGACTTACATTCTTGTTAATTTGACTCAGTTCTCTAAGTATTTGAGAAATGAGGCCTTTATCAGAAATACTAGTTATAAAATAATTTTTCCCCAGTTTCCGTTCCCCTTATAATCTTGGTCGCAGTGGTTTTGTTTGTGCAAAACTTTTTTTTTTTAATTTAATGTTATCAAATTATCCATTTTGCATTTCATAGTGTTCTCTATCTTTTGTTTGGTCATAAATTCTTTCCTTTTTCATAAATCTGACAATTAAACTATTTCTACTTCTCCTAATTTGGTTTTGATATTACCCTTTATGCCCACATAATATACTCATTTTGATCTTGGTATGCAGATGAGATATTGGTCTATACCTAGTTTTTGCCATATTATTTTCCAGTTTTCCCAGCAGTTTTTTCTCAGTGAGTTCTTTTTTTTTCAGATTTAATTTTTTAAGAATTTATTTTTTACTTTATTTTCCCATTACATGAAAAAAATTCAACATTAACTTTGCAAACTCTGAATTCCAAATTCTTTCCCTTCCTCCCTCCTCATTCCCCTCATTGAGAAGGCAAGCCATTCAACATAGGTTATACATGTGTGGTGATACAAAATATATTTCCATATTAGTCATGTGAAGAAACATAATCCTCTCCAATATTTTTTAAAACCTCAAGAAGAATAGTTTCAAGAAAATGTCTATATTCAGACACCATCAGTTCTTGCTCTGGGAATGTGTAAGTCCTTCATAGCTGTCTTGGATCTCCATATATTCAAGAACGGCTAAGTTATTTACAATTGAACATCTTACTATATTGCTGTTAGTTTGTATACAGCATATTTCACTTTGCATCAGCTCATGTAAATTTTTCCAGGTTTTTCTGAGAACATCTTACCCATCATTTCTTATTTCATGATAGCATTTCATCAAAATCACATAGCATATTTTGTTCAATAATTTCCCAATTAATAGACATCTTCTGAATTTCTAATTCTTTGTCATTAGAAAAGTGTTGCTATAAATATATTGTGTACATATAAGTCCATTTTTTTGTTTTGGTCTCTTTTTGGATACAGACCTAGTAGTGGCATCACTAGGTCAAAGGGTATGCCTGGTTTTATAGTCTTTTGGGCATAGTTCTTAATTACTCTAATGAATGGCTAAATCAGTTCAATATCCACCAAGAGTGCATTAAAGTCTCATTTTCTCCAGATTCCCTCCAACATTTGTCTCTGTCCAAATCTAATGGTAATTAGATTTGAAAAATCTTTCGTATTCATTAATAGGCTCAGTAAGTCACATGGAGTCTGTGGTGGGAAGAATTTACCAAATGGGTGGGCAGGAAGAGGTGGAGCTAGAGCAAAGCTAAGAGAAAGTTAGTCCTGAGAGCAGTCAGAGATAGGAAGGATGCAGGCTGCTGGGTAGTGTGAGTGATTTTGTGATTGTTTTTGATTTTGTTAAAGGGAGCCTGCTTGTGATCTGTTTAATGGAGTTATATTGTGGGAAGCCTGGCGGGGGAAGGCTTGGGGATGGTGTTATCTTCTGCATTGAGATGGATTTGCATCTGAATAAAGGTTTTGGTTCTGCTTTCCATGCAGAGAGTCTGAGGTATTTATCTATTCTGAACTGTACTGGGCTATGCATGGTTACCATGGGTGCTATGAATATTGCATTGGCACTACAATCCTGTTAGCTAATCTAATAGGTATGAGGTAACACCTCAGAATTATTTCAATTTTCATTTTTCAAATCACTAGTGATTTAGAGCACTTTTTTATATGGCTATGGATATTACTGATCACTTCATCTGAAAACTCTTCATATCGTTTCATCATTTATCACTTGGGGAACGATTCATTTTTTTAAGAATTTGACTCAGTTCTCTATATACTTGAGAAATGGGAGTTATCAGAGAAACTTGCTTAGAAAAATTTTATCACAGTTATCACTACTAGATATATTTCCCTCCAGCCTATTTCCCTACCCTGTTCATTCTATTCTATCTCTCCTTTCCCTCATCCCTTCTCAAAAGTGCTTTGCTTCTAGCTACTGCCTCTACCAATCTACCCTCTCGTCTATCACACCCCTCCGTCTCTTCTCTTACCCTTTTCCCCGTCCTACTTTCCTGTAGATAAGGTAGATTTCTACACTCAATTGAATGTGCATCTTATTTCCTCTTTGAGCCAATTCTGATGAGAGTAAGGTTCACTGACTACCACACCCCCCTCACCCACCTTCCCCTCCACTGTTAAAGCTGTTTTTGTTCCTTTTACATGAGATAGTTTATTCCATTTTACTTCTCCCCTTTCACTACTCCCAATGCATTCCTCTTTTTCACCCCTTAATTTAAAAAAAATATTATCCCTTCATATCCAATTCATAACTTTGCCCTCTCTCTCTCTCTCTCTCTCTCTCTCTCTCTCTCTCTCTATATATATATATATATATATATATATATATATATATATATATATATATATATATATTTTCTTTCTAACTGCCCCAACAATGATAACCGTAAGAGTAGTCTCAGAATGAATGTAAATAGCAATAGTTTATGTTTTGGCCAGAAACCCTGAAAGTGTTCCCTTTCAGACTGATATTTTTAGCTAGGTAAAGAGGGCATTCTCTGACTCATTTCTTACCTCACCTTAATCACTGAATGGGCATCGCTTCAGTCAAACTGAGGTCTGTTAAAGAGGCCTTAAAAGGTCAAGATTTCCCACTACATCCAGGGCATCCAGTCGTCCTGATCTATATCTTACCACTGCAACCAGATGGCTTTAGAGGAGAAAGTGAGGCTGCTGACTTTACATAGCCCTCCCTTACTTACATCCAATCCACTCGCATGTCATGGCATCACCTCCCTGGCGTTACAGTCCTCTTCAAGAATAAAGGACAAAAAACAACAAAAGTGAAAAGATTTTTATGAGTTGTAAGTGTTATCTTTCCATGTAAGAGTGTAAACAATTTAACCTTTTAAAATCTCTTATGATTTCCCTTTCCTGTTTGCCTTTTTATGCTTCTCTTAGGTCTTATATTTGAAGATTAAATTTTCTATTTAGCTGTGGTTTCTTCATCAGTTATACTTGAAAGATCTCTATTGCACAGAATATCCACTTTTTCCCCTGAAGGAATATATTGTTTTATTTTTGATTGCCATCCTAGCTCCTTTGCCTTCCAGAATATCATATCCCAAGCCTTCTAATCCATTAATGTAAAAACTGTTAAACCTTGTGTTATCCTACAACTCCATGATACTTGAATTGTCTCTTTCTGGTTTTATGGAATAATCCTTCTCTGACCTGGAAGCTCTTTCATTTGGGGATTTCTTTCCAGAAGTGATTGGTAGACAGTTTCAATTTCTATTTTACCCACTAATTCTAGAATATCAGGGCAGTGTTCCTTGACAATTTCATCAGATATGATGTCAAAATTATTCTTTTACCACAACTTTCAGGTAATCCAATAATTATTATTTAATCTCTTCTCAATGTATTTTCCAGGTCAGTTGTGTTTCCAATGAGATACTTCATATTGTCTTTCATTTTTTCTTTTTATTTCTTTGATTTTATTGTATAGTTTTTTGATTTTTCATAAAGTCACTTGCTTCCATTTAATCAATTTTGATTTTGAAGGAACTGCTTTTTTCACTGAGCTTTTGTACCTCCTTTGCCATTTGAACAGTTCCACTTTTTAAGGAGTTTGTTATATTTGGTGAATTTTTGTGCTTTTTTCCCCCATTTGGCCAATTCTGTTTTTTAAGGTGTTCTTCTCCTCATTGACTTTTTTGAATTATTTTATTGTTTGTCCTAGTTTATTTCTTGTCTTATTTTCTTCAGCATTTTTGTGTGTCTCTTTTACCCAGTTGGTAACTCTTTTGTTCTTGGTTTTCTTGCATCACTCCACCAATTTTTCTTCTACTTGTCTTATCTGATTTTCAAAATCCTTTTTTGAGTTGTTCTATGCCTGAGACCAATTCATTATTTTTCTTGGAGATTTTGGATGTTAGATCTTTGACTTCATTATCTTCTTCTGAATGTTTTTTGATTGTCCTTGTCACCACAGTAACTTTCTGTGGTTAGATTTTCTTTTTTATGTTGTTTACTCATTTTTTCCAAGTTATTTCTTGACTTTTACCATGTTGCAAAAATGGATGTCAGCTTCCATGGAGGAAGGTGAACTGGTCTAAAATTCAGGGGGTTTGTATAGCTGAAATACTGTAGGTATCTGTAAGTTTTCTGTTTTTCTGAGGTAGTTAGATCTAAGTAGATCTTATTCTTATTCCTCTTATTCCTCTCCTGTGTTCTGGTTTATGAGTTTAAGAGTCACCACAGGTACTCTTTTCTGCCCTAGAGTTGTGATCACATTTCCTACTCCTCTGCAGCTGTAAAAAGACCTCTATAATCTTCTTAGAATCACTTGTTTGACCGCTTTACCAACTGTGGACTCAGCTATGGAAGCAATCACTGCCTCTGCCATTGCTGATTCAGTGACTTGTAAGGATTGCTCCTGGTTTGGTAGGGCCTGTTTGCACTGGTGTGACCTGTAGTAGATTGAGCTTCATTCTCATCTAGTGTGACATACCTTTCCTGCTGAACTTTAAAGTTGTCTTTTCCTGGAAAATAATTTCATCATTTTGTCTGTTCTGTTGCTCCATGAAGTGTTTTACGTCATCATTTAAAGATGTTCAGAGAAGTTATGAGGAGAACTCAGGAGTTGCTGTCTTTTCTCCACAATCTTGGTTCTGTCTTTGCAAATAATGAGTTCCTATCCCAGAAACTGGTGTCTTTAGATTTATCAAACATTAGATTAATCATTTACTGCTATGTCTTTTGCATCTAATCTATTCCAATTTTCCACCACTCTTTTCATAGTCAGTGCTAAATAGTTTTGATGACTGTTGCTTTATAATGTACTTTTGCCTCTGGTAAGGCTAGTCCACCTCCTTTTGCATTTTTTCCATTCATTAACCTGAAATTTTTGAACTTTTGTTCTTCCAGATTTTTTTTTAAATTTTTTTCTAACTCTATAAAATAAGTTTTAGTAGTTTAATTGGTAAGGCACTGAATAAATAAATTAATTTGGATAGGATAGTCATTTTTATTATATTAGCTCATCCTACCCATGAATAACTGATTTCTTCCAGTTGTTTAGATCTGACTTTAATTGCATGAAAGAATGTCATTGTATTCATGTAGTTCCTGTGTTTGTCTTGAGAAGTAGACTTCTATAGTCTACAGCTATTCCAAATAGAATTTCTCTGTCTCTTGTTGCTAAGTTTTGTAGGTAATATATAGAAATGCAAATGATTTACATGGGTTTATTTTATATCCTGCAACTTTTTTTAAACATTGTTAATCATTTCAACCAGTATCTTAGTTGGTTCTCTAGGATTCTCTAAATATATCATCATATAATCTTCAAAGAGTAATGATACTTGTGTTTCTTCATGGCCTAGTATTCTAATTCCTTCAATTTGTTTTTCTTCTCTTGTTGCTAAAGCTAATGTTTCTAGTATGACATTGAATAGTAGTGCACGTAATGAGGATATTTGTTTCATGCCTGATATTGTTGGGAAGGTTTTTAGTTTGTCCCCATTATGTATAATGCTGGATGACAGTTTCAGGTATCTATTATTTATCACTTTAAGGAAAGTTCCTTCTATTCCTATACTCTCTGATGTTTTTAATAGAAATGAGTGCTGTATTTCGTTAGAAGATTTCTATGCATATACTGAGTTATTCACATGATTTCTAATGATTTTGTTACTGATATGGTCAATTATGCTAATTGTTTTCCTAATATTGAACAAGCCCTGCATTTCTTGCATAAATTTCATCTATTCCTAGTGTATTATCCTTGTAATTAATTGGTGTACTCCCTTTGATAATATTTTATCTAAAATTTTTGCATCAATACTCATTGGGAAAATTAGTCTATAATTTCATTTTTGTAATTTGGCTCTTCTGGTTTATGCACAATTTTGCCATCATAAAAGGAATTTGGTAGAACTTTTTCACCTCTTTTTAAAAAATAACTTATATAGTATGGGAATCAATTTGTAGATTTTATTTGTAAATCCATCCAGCCCTAGAGATTATTTCATCAGAGAGTTCACTGATGGCTTACTCAATTTCTTTTTCTAAAATGGGTTTATTTAAATATTTTGTTTCCTTTTTCTGTTAAACAGGGTTATTTATATTTTTTTGTGAATATTCATACATTTCACATAGATTGTCAGATTTACTGACATATAGTTGGGCAAAATAGTGCTAACTATTGCTTTAATTTTCTCTTTATTTGCAGTGAATTCACCCATTTCATTTTTGATAGTGGCAATTTGTTTTTGTTTTTTTTAATTAAGTTAAGCAAAGTTTTATGGATTTGTTTTTTTTTTTATAACACAAGAGCTTTGTTTTATTTATTAGCTCAACAATATTCTTAAGTTGAATTATTAATCTTTCCTTTGATTTTCAGAATTTATAATTTGATATTTAATTTGTTCTTCTTGCAGTTTTTAAAGTGCACCCCTAATACATTGATCTGCTCTTTATCTATTTTAATCATGCAAACATTTAGAGATATAAAATTACACCTAAGTAATACTTTGTAACCCATAAATTTTGGTATGTTTTCTCATTATTGTGATTTTCTTTGATAAAATTATTGATCATTTCTATGAATTATTGTCTGACCCACTCATTCTTTAGGATTAGATTAGTTAGATGTAATTAGTTTTTAGATTAACTTTACCTGCACCTTTTTTTACATGTAATTTTTTTTACATCATGATCTGAAAA
>JAQQSK010008111.1:0-13651 GCA_028658325.1 Potorous gilbertii | reverse complement strand
TTTGAGCTCTTCCATGGCCTGAGCCCATTGGATATCTATTTCAGATGTTTGGGATACAGAGGCCTTTACTCCTATGTCTTTACCTGATGGTAAGTATTGTGCCTCCTCATCAGAAAGGAAGGTAGGAAACATCTTGTCACCAAGAAAGTAACCTTCTATGGTCTTATTTTTTTTCCCTTTTCTGGGCATTTTCCCAGCCAGTTATTTGACTTCTGAGATTCCTCTCCACCCCTGCCTAGATCTGCCCAGTTAGTGCTTGGGGTCTGAGATTCAAATGCTGCTCTCTAGCCTCAGGGCTTTCAGCGGGCAGGCTCGCTGCTATTCAGGATTAAATCAGGTTCTCAGGTAGGGGCAGGGCAGCCTCCTAGGCTCAGTTCCCTCAGGGGTTTTATGCAGAGACCTTTTGTAATGGAGCTGCTGCTGAGCTCCTGCCTGTTCCAGGAGCCTCTGGCTGCCTACTGCCTCTGCTGCTGCCTCCAGAGGGGGCCTGAGTTATGGAGACACCCTGCTCCCCTCTCAGACAGCCCAGAGGTCTCTCTCACTGACCTGCAGCCCCTGTGGGTGGAGGTACCCTCGCGGCCACTCGAAATTCCATCCCTGAAGCCTGCTCGGATCTGTTCCTCCCAGGGCTGCGTGGCCAAGGTAGGGCTGGGTTCCGCTCTGGTCCTGTGCATGATGGACCTTTTGTGAGGGTTTTTCAGGTCTTTCTGGAACAGAAATCTCCTCCACTCTTGTTCTGTGGCTTCCACTGGTCCAGAATTTGTTAGGAGTTCTTCTTTACAGATATTTTATAGGCTGTGGTTTCAGAGCCAGCATAAGTGTGTCTTTCTACTCCACCATCTTGGCTCCTCCATAAGTTATTTCTTAATAAGTCTAAAGAAGATATAGAAATGTTATTTTTAATGCCAAATGTACTAAAAAAAATTAATACATTATACCAAGAAAAATAGCTGTTCATTTTTTTCTTTAATAGCGGGTCAGAATGAATAAATATCAGTTTCATAAATTGTAAATTTCCTTATATTATATGTAAGAAATTTTATACATTTGTTAGCAATGTATAGGTGGTCCTGCAGAATTTGCTTCTATCTCATAATATACTTTTTGAGATTCTGAAAATTGAGATTTCATGTGTGTTTGAGGAATGATGGACTTCATTCCATAACCTTTTAAACTCTTCAGCTTTCCTCTGTAATAAGTGTAAATAAAAATTAAAGTGGCTTTAAACCTTAAATTGAACAATGAGGTAATGGCAAGAATATAGTATTAGGATATTATTCATGCATCATTTCTGTTTTAGAAGACATTTTAGAGAAGATATTATTTAATAAAACTATTTTCAGAAGAAAGTAAGGAGAATAGTGAAGGAATACGGAGACAGAAAACAATGCCACACAAACATCAATTGAAGGAGCCGAGGTTGTTTTGTCTGATGAAGAATGAAAAAAGGACGTTACAAATAATTTTATGAATTTGAAAGTTTGAAATGTAGACATGTGATTGGATTTCCTTGAGAACAGAACTGACAAATTAAGGCTTCCTAACAATTCCATCCAGAGACATTCCAAAATGGAATGGGATGTCTTGGGACATGCAGAATCCCTTTTACTGGAGATGTTCAAATAGAGGCTGGATAACCACTTCTAAGCAAATGTTATTAAAGTGTTTTTTATTTGGTTTGCTTTGGACTAAATGATCTCTGATCTTTCCTTTTAACATTGAGATTTCTTTACCTTAAATTCGGGGTTCATTTTTCTTTGTTTTCACTTTTAAAATATACTCAAGAAGTAATGGATTTCATAATTCTAGATTCACACACCATATAATAAACAAACCAAAAAACCTGATATGATGAAAAGAACTTTTTAAATGGATATTTAATTTCTTCTAATGGAAAACGTATTTAGTGCTTCAAAGATCTATAATTTTATTTTACTTTTATGGTAAATATATTTTATTGTGAGTATAATAATAGATTTTGGAGTATGTGGCTAATTGAAATTGATGTTTTCTGGACCTAATACAATCACTAGGAGACAATGTGGTTTGAAAGTCTTTTATCAGATATTGTTTTCCCTCTAGTTATTAAAAGAGAAATAATTGCACTTGTTTCTGGATTAAAGACTCACATCTCACCAAGAAGTGGGAGGAAAGGAACTATGAGTGGGGACGCCTTTCCTCGTTCCCATCACCCCTCTTTCCATGGCCACTGTACCAAGGCCTGAGATGAAGTGATTGCTCTTCACATCACTTAGGATGAGCTGGAAGTCACCAACTAAAAGCCTTTCAGTGAGGAAAACTGGACCTTAGCATTTGCCCTACCTCTGCATCTCTAATTCTTCTGCACCTTACCCTCTGCTCTTCTAGATGTCATAATCTCTAGATCCCTGGGCACTCTGATCTGCCCTATTGGTACAGTCAGTAGTCCTAGCCACCCATCCTGAAGATCTGCAGACCTTTTAATCCACCCTGAGTCAAACTCTTTTATAGATGTCATCTTCCCCAATTAGAGTGTGAAATTCTTCGGTGTGGGAATTGTCCCTTTCCTTCTTTCCCTCTCTCCCTTTTCTCCTTCTCCCTCCTCCCTTATGAGGGAACTATTTTCCCTACTTTAATATTCAACCTATCTTCCCAGAGTTGTCTTTGTCAATTACTAGTATATTTAAGTTTAATAAATCCAAATCTGTCCCTAGGGATTGGCCCAGAGCCATAAGCCTTTCACTGTGCAAGTTTTCCAATAAATTGTGCCATTTACATGAACTAATGCAAAATGAAATGAGCAGAACCAGGAGAACATTGTACACAGTAATAGCACTATTATATGAAGATCAACTGTGAATAATTTAGCTATTCTCAGAAATACAATGAATTAAGACATTTCTGAAGGACTTATGTTGAAAGGTGCTGTCCATCTCCAGAGAAAGAACTAGTGGAGTCTGAATGCAGATCTGAAGCATACTTTTTCTTTGCTTTTTAAATTTTTCTTGTTTTTTTTCCACTGTGTTTTATTTCACAGCATGACTTAAATGAAAATGTGTTTTGTGTGACTACACATATGTAACTTACGTCAACTTACTTGCCTTCTTGACGAGGGGAGGGAAACCAGGGAAGAAAAAAATTGTGACTCAATATTTGTAAAAAAGAAGTTAAAAATATTTTCACATGTAATTGGGGAAAATAAAATATTAAATTAAAAAAATCAATTCATTGCATCATTATCCCCATTTCATATATGAGGAAACTAAGGCTCTAAGGGGTTAAGTGAATAACCTAAGATAAATAGCTAATTAGGTTAAGGAACCTACAGTCTCAAGGTCACATATGTTCCTCAAGTGTGGTCCTTCGATTGAATCCAAACTTAACAGAAAAAAAAGTTCCCTTAGTAAAAGGATTTGTTCTATAAAACTTGGACTCAGTCAAAAGGCCATATCTGAGGACCTAGAAGGCCACATATGGCCTCAAAGCTGTAGGTTCCCCACCCCTGGGTTTGGGTAAGAGTTGGAATTTGAACTCATCACTCCATATCAAGCCCAGTGTTATTTATACACTTGCCCTTCATCTTGTTGAGTGTGGCAAATTATATTCAATGGTGACTGATGGAATTAATTCCTTTGTTGACTGAGGTAGTATCCAACAGTTGACAGAATCTTCATTACCAGATAATGAATCTATTGCCAGATTGCTAAAACTATTCTTCGGTAGACTTCCGCAAATTGCTAAAACTGTTCTTCAGTAGACTTCCACAAGGCACTAGAATCTTATTGTGTAAATTGAGCAAAGAAAGCCCACATGCTATATCATCAGGGAAATCAGTATCTTTTTAAGTATTTTCTTAGCCCTGTCCCACTTTCCTTAGCAAATATGTCAGAAGGCTTTGGAGCCTAATACCACTTGGTATTAGGTGTTTCTTGCCTACTACTTTAATAACACAGCAACAATAAAGTTGTGAACTTAATAATTTTAATAATCACAAATAAGCAGATAATCAGAATATTGAATTAACATACAAACTGTGATATGGACAGGAACTTTACCTGTGACATCGTTAGAATAAGTCACTCTTGGGTGAAGAAACTGTCTTGCCACCATCTCTGAAACATGATTGCTTAGGGCGCTGAGGCAAGAGTAGGACTTAAGTCTGAGTTCATCTCCCAACTATTCTGATGTTACCTTTCTAAATGTCTCAGTAGGGTTTTAAGCTATGAATTTTTACAAGGAATATGTCTCCCTTGGGTATTAGAGGGCATTGTTTTCTTATTGTCTCTTCGCGTTACTGTCATTTGCCTTCAAGATCCTTATACTCTTGAATTTTGTGTCCAGTTAATCTAAGAAATCTAAGTCATGCTGGCAATGAGGTAAATTGGAATGTTTTCCTGTCCAAGCAGTCCCTGAAAATACAACGAAAACATTCTCTCTGTAGCAACATTTTTTTTTCCTGAAAGACAATACAATATAAATCTTGACAAAAAGGGTAACGATAACAATGTGTTCTGTGTACCCTTTAAAGTTTAGAGTCATAGATGATGAGTTAGAGGGGACCTTACAGCTCATTAAACCCAACTCCTTTATTTTTTTTTTTTTTTACATTTGAGGAAAATGAAGCTTGAAGAGACTAAGTGATTTACCCAGGTCCACACAGCTGGGAAGCATCTGAGGTAGCATTTGCATAAAGGTCTTTTTGACTCCAATTACAGAATTCTATCTATAATGCCATACTGTTTGCAGATTTATAAATTTTTTATTGCCTTTATGTTTTTTTATTCATTTCTTCCAGCTGGAATTCTTCCAGCTTCCATTGGTCCAGAATTTGTTAGGAGTTCTTCTTTACAGATATTTTATAGGCTGTGGTTTTGGAGCCAGCATAAGTGTGTCTTTCTACTCCACCATCTTGGCTCCTCCCTAAGTTATTTCTTAATAAGTCTAAAAAAGATATAGAAATGTTATTTTACTTTTTTCTGTTGGTTTTTCATTCTATCCATATATATATATTTCACTTGTATTATTTCACTTTTTTCTGTTGGTTTTTCATTCTATCCATATATATATATATATATATATATATATATATATATATATATATATTTCCAGCTTTTAAAAATAATCATCATAATTGCCATTTATTAAAGTAAAATACTATTTTGTTTGACCATTCCCCAATTATGGGGTCTAGATATTTTCATTATTTTGTTTTCACAAATAATACAACTACAAATTAATTGATATGGATAGAGCATATTTTCCTTTAATAGTATAAACAATGAGATTGCGGTGTCAGAGGATACAGTTTTGTGACTCTTACTGTTTGTAGTCTGACTCTTGGTCCAAAAACTTACACTAATTTACCCTACCACTAATCAGTTATAACTCCACAAACATTTATTAAGCAGCTGCTATGTGCCAGGCACTATGTTTAACAGTTTCTGGGGACAGAAGTCCAAAGAGCGAATTAATTCTAACTGGCAAAAAGTTACTACACTCTAATGGAGAAGATGAGTTCATATAAATTTATATAGAATAAATTTACTAAATACGAATATATACAAAGTAGTTAAATATAAGGTAGTTGGAGGATGCAGATTAAGTAACAGTTTCATCCTTCAAGAGCTTTATTAAAGGAAGAGATAGATTTATGGAGGCAGAGGTAAGGAGGGAACAGATTGTAGGTATGTGGAATAGCCAATGGAAAGGCATAAAGTGTGGGGATTGGAGTGTCATGTATGAAAAACAGAGAAAGGACCATTTTGCCTGGCTTGCAGGATGGGGGAGAAAGAGAGATGAGCAATATAAAAGCAAGACTGGAAATGTAGTTTGGGAAAAGTCAGGAAGGGCTTTCTCTTTTTTTAAAAAAAAATTTATTTATTTGGTTTCAGTTTTCAACAGAAATTTCCACAAGATTTTGAGTTCCAAATTTTCTCCCTATAACTCCCTCTGCCCACCCCAAGACATCATGCATTCTGATGACTACTTCCCCCCATCTGCCCTCTCTTCTCTTATACCCCTTCCTTCTCTTATCCCCATCCCCTCTATTTTCTTATAGGGCAAGATAGATTTCTATACCCCATTGCTTGTATATCTTATTTCCCAGTTGCATGTAGTAACAATTTTTAACATTCATTCTTAAAACTTTGAGTTCCAATTACTCTCCTTTCCACCCATCCCCACTGAGAAGGTAAGCAATTCAATATAGGTTATACATATGTAATTATGAAAACACTTCCATAGCAGTCATATTGTGAAAGACTGTATTTCCCTCCATCCTATCCTTCCCCCATTTATTCTATTCTCTCTTTTGCCCATATCCTTCCTTGAATGCATTTACTTCTAATTATCTCTTCCTCCCTTTTGCACTGCCTTCTATCTTTCCCTACCTTCTGCTTATCCCTTTCTCCTCTACTTTCCTGTAGTATAAGAGATTTTCATACAAAATTGAGTGTGCATGTTATTCCCCCCTTAAGTCAAATACAAGAGTAAGGTTCACTCTTTCCCTCTCACCTCTCCTTTCTTCCCCTCCATTGAAAAAGCTTTTTCTTGTCTCTCACACACAATTTGCCCCATTCTGTTTCTTCCATTCTCCTCCCAATATATTCCCTTTTTACTTCTTAAATTTTATTTTTTTAGATATCATCCCTACCTATTCAACTCACCCTGTGCCCTCTGTCTATATGTGTATAATCCTTCCAACTACCCTAATAACTGAGAAAATTCTCAAGAGTTACAAATATGATCTTTCCATGTAAGAATGTAAACAAGTCAATATTAGTAAGTCCCTTATGATTTTTTTTCCTGTTTACCTTACTCTTAATTCTTGTGTTTGAAAGTCAAATTTTCTATTCAACTCTGCTCATTTCACCAAGAATGCTTGAAAACCCTCTATTTCATTGAATGACCATTTTCCCCTGAAGTATTATACTCAGTTTTGCTGTGTAGGTGATTTTTGGTTTTAATCCTAGCTCCTTTGATATCTGGAATATTATGTATTCCTTAATGTAAAAGCTGCTAGATCTTGTGTTATCCCGATTATATTTCCACAATACTCATTTCTTTCTGGCTGCTTGCAATATTTCCTCCTTGACCTGGGAGGTCTAGAATTTGGTTACAATATTCCCAGGAGTTTTCCTTTTGGAATCTCTTTCAGGAAGTGATCAGTGAATTCTTTTAATATCTATTTTGCCTTCTGGTTCTAGAATACAAGGGCAATTTCCCTTGATAATTTTTTGAAAGATGATTTCTTTCCAGGCTCTTTTTTTGATCATGGCTTTCAGGTAGTCCAATGATTTTTCAATTGTCTCACCTGGGTTTATTTTCCAGGTCAGTTGTTTTTCTAACTATATATTTCACATTGCTTTTTTTTTCATTCCTTTGGCTTTGTTTTATAATTTCTTGATTTTTCATGAAGTCAATCACTTCCATCTGCTCCATTCTAATCTTTAAGGAATTATTTTCTTCGGTGAGTCTTTGGACCTTCTTTTCCATCTGACCAATTCTGCTTTTTATGGCATTCTTCTCATTGACTTTTTGGATTTCTTTTGCCATTTGGGTTAGTGTATTTTTTAAAGTGTTATTTTCTTCAGCAGTTTTTAGGTCTCCTTTAGCAAGCAGTTGACTCATTTTTTGGATTTTCTTGCATCACTCTCATTTATCTTCCCAATTTTTGCTCTACTTCTTTTACTTAATTTTCAAAATCCTTTTTGAGGTCTTCTATGGCCTGAGACCAATTAATATTTTTCTTGGAGTCTTTGAATGTAGGAGTTTAGACTTTGTTGTCTTCTTGTGTTTTTATACTTTGGTCTTCCTTGTTACGAAAGTAAGATTCTATATTCTGATCCTTTTCCCAATTTTTACTCATTTTCCCAGCTATTTACTTGACTTTTGAGCTCTTTCTCAAGGTAGTTCTCTGCTTCCAGTGGGAGTGGAGGGAGTGTACTGTAAGCCACTCAATCCCCCCACAATCTGTGAGCCTAGAGTTCCAGAAACAGTTGCTGCACTATTGCTGACCCTGCCCCTGCTGGTGCTGCTGCAGGCTCCTCCTCTGATGGTTCCCTCACCCCCTCCATAGTCTTGGGGCTGTGGCCTGACCACTATACTTTCTCACACAGATCCCATAGGATTTTTTTCACTGACCTTCTAATTTTCCTTGGCCTTTTGAGGTCTTGAAGTCTGGAAACTGTCACAGGTGCCCGAGATTCAGTCTTCCCAAGGTATGCTCAGGTCCTATCTTTGCCAGTGTGGCCCATACTGGACTGTGCTCTGCTCCCAGTTTTCTAGACACTTTCTAGCAACTTTCCAGGCTTTCTTAAACTGGAGATTTTCTTCACTTCATCATTCCGTGGGTTCTGCAGCTCCAGAATTTGTTTAGAATCATTTTCACAGATGTTGGACTGAGATTGGGGGAAAAGTACTAGCAAGTCTGTAACATTAGTTATCTTGTCTCTGCCCTCCTAGAAAGGCTTTCAAAGGTAAAGATAAGGTGTTAAAATGGAGAAATAATGTAAGACAGTGCCTATTTCTTCTCCCTGTGTTATTGAATTTTATTATTTTTCTAGATTTTTTGTTTCTGCAAATTTATGGGATCAGAGACATATATTAAAATTGTTTCTGTTGCCTTTCTTCTGTTTATTTTAAGAATTTAAAGCATTTTATAAATGACTATTTTTTGTTAGCTTGCTCTTAGTTCTTCAAAAAATGTCTATCCTTCAATATCTTTGGGAAAGTAAGTCAAAGAATCAATAGACTTTGAAGGGCTATAGAAGGCATCTAGCTCAAGAGATATCTCACCAATAATTTCTTCAAGAAAATCCTCAATTAATGGTTATTCATCCTCTGCTGGAAGAGCTGCAGGACAGGGAACTCTCAACCTCATGTGATAGGTCACTCTACTTTTGAATATTATGTTAGAAATCTGTTCTTATTTCCCTCAGATTTTAGATGCTGGATTTTCATCAGAAATGTTTTAAGCAAATCATTTACCCAATATTTCTCAATCTCTTTATCTCCAATGTTTATTTTTTAAAAATAAAATCCATTGATTTTTTCCAATAATATTTTTGTATTTTCTTTTTCGATTAAACATGTAATTCATCTCCACAAGTGAGATAAATATATGACTCCATTTTCATTAGCTTTTTTAACTTATGAGATTTTTTTCATTCAGATGTTTGATCCAGTTTATTACACAAAATCGTGTGAGTTATGAAGCTCAACTTTCACATTCTCTCTCTTTTGGTCTCTCTGTCTCTGTCTCTCTCTCTCTCTCTCTCTCTCTCTCTCTGTCTCTCTCTCTCACACACACACACACACACACACACTCCCTCCCTCTCCCTCTTTCTTTCTCTACTGTTTCTCTCTTCCCCATATAGGCATCAATTTTTCTCAACAGCTTTTATTGAAATAATGACTCTTTTTTCCAGACTAATGATTTTTAGTCTTCGTTTTATCAGACAGTCATCTCTTATATGTACTAAGTCTTCTTTTTTCCATTCATTATTTGCTTCTATTGATTTATTTTTTTCTATTCTTTTGTCTAGTACGAGACAGTTTTTATAATTACCATCACATAACACATTTTGGGCAAGTCCCTCTTTAGTAATTTAATTTCATGGTTGCTCCTTTTTTTAAACCCATCCATTTTTAATATGAAATTTGTTGTCACTTCAGTAAATTCTGCAAGGCAGTCCATTGGTATTGTGATTAGTATTGTATGATATCTATACATTAAAATGAGAAATATTGGCATTTTAAATCTATTTTCTCAACTTAACCATGTGCAGATAATATCCCCCATTATTCAATTATTGTTTAATTTCTGTCAGAATCATTTTGAAGTTGTCTTTATATTGATCTACTGTGTCTTCATAAGCCAATGTTGAAACATTTGATAAGTTTTATTATTATTCTAAATTGTATTTCATTCTATCCAGTTTTTCCTATTTTGGAGAGAGATGGTATATAGACATCCAGATTTGAGTTTTCTCAAATTCCAGTATTTTCTAATTTTTGTTTTTAAAGACATGCTTGCAATTTCATTGATTTAGGGAACTCTGGTGAAATAATTCCCTCTGCTAATGCAAAATAATAACTACTATACAGCTTGTAGTCTTGGAGAGATGCATTCCATCCTGGAGGTTAGTGAAAATGTTCTGTCTTGAACAACTCATCCAGTTGAACTGCTCATCCAGTATTTGTTAGAAGTGGGACTTAAATGCACATTCTCCAGATTCTAAGATAGCCTTGTATCCAGTATTCCATACAGTGTCTTATTTATTTCCTCAGTTTTACTTTATATTGAATATCTTGTGTTATGTTGATATATTTATTCATATTATCTATCAATAGAAATATTCTAACTTCTTAAAGATCCCTATTCTTTTACTTTATTTTTCATGCCTTATCACCATGCAGAATACTAAATATATGTACTCCCAGAGGTTAGCACACTTTCAAAGCAGGTTTGACATGAATACTTCTCTTAATTACTTTCCTCTCCTGTTTTCTTATAGGGTAAGATAGATTTCTATACCCAATTGTCTGTGTATGTTATTCTGTCCTTGAACCAGTTCCAATGAGATTAAGATTCAAGTGTTCTTCCTCTCCTCAACACCCCATCCTCCTCATAGTCTGTAAAAGCTCTTTCATACCTCTCTTATGTGAGATAATTTATTCCCATTTTACCTCTCCCCTTCTTCTTCTCCTCCCAGTTCATTCCTCTTTTTCACCCCAAAATTTTATTTTTTACATATCATCCCATCATATTCAACCCATGCCTTTTGTTTGCGTATATTTGTTGTAAGTGCCCTAATATTTAGAAAATTCTTAGGCCTTCTGGTGTGCTAGTTCTCCTCCTTGCCCTGAGACTGAGATTTGGCACTTCAACCTGGATCTTCCTATAGGAAGTGAATAAGAGTTCAACATACTGTAATCTCCTTCTCTGACCCCCTTACTGTCTGTGGGCTGAGAGTTTATGAATCTGACACTGCACCACCACAGCAGCTGATTCAGTCACCCTTCAGACCTGCTCCAGATATGCTGGAGTATGGCTGTGATGGTGCAGTCTGTGCTAAACTGTCCTTCACTCTTACCCCAGTGTGACAGACTGTTTTGTTGACCTTCTAAGTTGTCTTGGGCTAGAAAATTGTTTCACCCATCTCTTTGTGAGTTCTGATTCTTCAGAATGCGTTTAGAGAGGAATGTGGGAGAGCTCAGATAAGTCCCAATCTTCTCCATCTTGTTTATGCCCCCCATAAATGAGTTGCAAATGAGGTGGAAGCTTATGTCAGGTATGGCCCCAAACAAAAGTTTGGAAGTAGGAGGAAGGTAGGTCAATGTTAAGAGCAACTAGTAGTTCAATTTGAACATTATCTGGAATACATGAAATGGAATAATGTAAGAGTAGGTTGGAATCCAATTGTGAAGTTTTAAATTCTAGGCTAATTCTTTTGTATTTTATCTTATAAATGGTTGAGAACTATTGATGATCTTCCTTTTATTTTGCTGTTTTCTTTGCTTTTCTTCTCTATTTTTCTTTTCTAATTCTTTTTTTCAAGCAGGGAGAGACATGTTTAGCCCCATACTTTTGGAAGATTATCTTGTCAAATACATGAGAGATGGAGTAGTTAAGTAGTTTTATAGGTAGAACTCATAGGACTCTGTAATGGATTGAGTGTGTGGATTGAGGAGAGTTAATGGAAGAGTATATAATAGCTCCAAATTTTAGAGTCAAGGTGATTTGGAGGAGGAGGTAGATGTCATCAACCTCCTCACACAGAAAGAAAGAATAAGTAAGGAAAGAAAAGAAAAATGAAATGAAGGAAAGAAGAAAGAAGGGAGGAAAGAAAGAAAGGAAGGAAGAAAGAAAAAAGGAAGTTGAGATGGTACTTCTCAATTCATGCCAAATTTGAAATTTTAGCAGAATGGTTAGGTAGAGATAACTAGAGAAAATTCAGAGTGGGGCTAGGGTCTGAATACTTTGTAAGTTATACAAATATATACGAACCCATTAGAGGGAATGCAATAACCATGGAAGAGGGCAGAGAGAGGAAAAAAAAGTTGGAGGAAAAGACCTTTCAAGACCCACAGAGTTGGGGGATTGGGACAAGGACAAATGAGCCATACAGATGGATGAGTAGTAGTCAGAGGGTTAAGGAGAAAGTCAAAAGAATGGAAGAATACAAAAGCTTAGGAAGAGGATGATATACAGTAGAATGGAGCAGTCAATAGTATCATTTGCAACAGAACCTTTAACATGAAATAAAAAATAAGATTATCATAAACATTAAGGAAAATGTCATTGCTAACGTCATGTAGAATATTTCTTTTTATTATTGGTCAAATACTATTTGGGTCATTAGGTTCTATTTTTGGATGCTCATCTTTTTGATTGGTTTATTATTTAATATTGAAGAATATGGTTTATTATTGAATAATATATATATAATACATATTTATTATTGAAAAATTTTATATTTTAATGCATAATTTATATTTTGAACCATATTGGGACAAGATTCATCGTGAATTCTTTCAGATGTTTTATCTCATCTCAAATTTCAAGAATTTTATTAAGACTCAAATATTTTATCATATTAAGAAAATGTTCTTTTATTATTAATCTTTTAAGAAGTGAATTCTATTCTGAAACCAAAGTCTTTTCTATATATAATTACAATTTGAGTATTTCTTGTAGATGATAATAGATGAAAGATATTTGAAAGATACCTGGGCATAGACATATAAGATTGGATTGAGAATATAAACCTCAACATATGCTTTCTTGGTTATCACACATACAGAATCTACAAATTGGAAGGGCTCTCAATGGCCATATATTCTGGCCCCTTCCTGAATTAATAGTTCTACAAATATCCACCAAGCGGTCATTGAACATTTATCTGATAATCTCCAAAAAGAGGGGCATCATTATCTTTCAAGGCAGCCTATTTGAGCATTAGATGATGCCAACTGTTAATGCATTTTTTCATGACTCAAGCCCAAATTTTACTTTTTTCAACTTTTACCTCTTGCTTCTAATTCTGTAGTCTGTGACAAAGCCAGAAATGCCTCAGCCCTCTTCTACATTATAGCTGTCCAAGTTCTTAAAAACTGCTATGAATCAATGAATCTTAATTTTCTTACCTGAAAATGCAAACTCTCCTGTCCATACTACCTGCTTCATAGGATATTGAAAAGAAAACATTTTATATATCTGAAAGTACAGTAGAAATATGGATTGTTCCTATGTAAGATTAGCAAGTCACTGAACCACTTTGGGCATCAGTTTCTTCATCTAGTTCTTCACTATCTAGCTCAGAGAACTGTGGTAAAGAAAGAATGCAATAAAGCACAAACTACTATATAATATGTCTGTGTATCCATATAGTCATATGTACCCATGAGCAATATTTGACAATATTTTATTTAACATGTTTGCATTCATGGTCATTAAGAATATTGCCTTCAAAAATTTTATTTTTCAAATAACTTCTATTTGTTTGTTTATAGTTTTAAAGATCCAAAACAAATTTTATCTCATAGAAATCATTACATAGCCTATTTTTTTTTCTTTCTTTTTTTTTTTTTAAATAAATTTATTTAACTTTTACATTCATTTTCACAAGATTTTGGGTTCCAAAATTTTCTCCCCATTAGTCCCCTCCCC
>JAQQSK010008110.1:0-13651 GCA_028658325.1 Potorous gilbertii | reverse complement strand
AAAAAAAAAAATGACAGTTCCTGCTCTCAAGGATGCTACAATTTAATTGGAGGAGGAATGATGATGATGGCGACAATGATGATGGTGATGATGATGATGATGATGATGATGTGTGTGTGTGCATGTGAGTGCGTATGTCTTTGTATATATATCTTTGTATATGTATATATGTGTGTATGTGATATATATATATATATATATATATATATCACACGCACAAATATGTTTGATAAATATATCAGAACGTGAAAGAGGTAAAAGAGATCCAGAAAAATTGCTCTAGGAAAATTTGATGGTGAGATGACTTTTATGTGGGGGATAGGGGAAGAGATCTGCATATTCTTTCAGAAGGAGGTGATGCTAAGTTGGTTCAAAAAAGGATTAAAGACTTCAGTGAGTCAAGAGCAAGAGGGCATTTGTTTTAGACTTAGGGAGACTAGTTTGAACACATGCAAACAGAAGAGGGAGAGACTGGTGAACTGTAGTTCAGTTTAGGTGGAAGAACTGTGTGAAATAAGTGTGGCTAAGCAAATTAGTCAAATGTGCAGGACCTTAAATGCCAGGCAAATGAATTTGTCTTTCATTCTTTAGGCAAACCTGATGCCTGCAGGTTTTTGAATAGAGAAGCAAAATGAGTGCATTGGGAAGATAATTTTGGCAACCACATTCACAGTGGAAAAATGACAAGGTGTCATACCACTAAAGCCAGTGATGAGTTTGGAACATAATTTTTATAAGAGGTTTTCAGGGAGAGCTGTATTCTTGGAAATAGTGTTGTATTTTGAGTATAGGAAAAGGTATCCTGAAGTCAGAGGATTTAGGTAAGGGTTGAACTTTTATCAGCTCCAATGAAAGGCCGACAAACATTTGCATGCTACTATCGTGAAGAAGGTTATTCAGGGAATGTGTATGCTACTATCATGTAGAAGGTTATTCTATGGAACAGAAATGACAGAATCTGGAGGATTGGAAGGGACCTCAGAGGTACTCTGGGCCAATGTATACAGAAAAGAATTCTCCCCATTAAAATGTACCCAACAAGTGATCAATTGTCCAGTATCTGCTTGGAAAGCTCTGAGGAATGGGAATCAATCATCTGCTAAGGCAAGGTATTCTATTTTTCAAGGGCTCTAATTGTTATGAAAATTTCCCTTACATAAAGCCTAAATGAAATTTTCCTCTGCTTGCTTCTACCCACTGCTGGTTCAGTCTCCTGGGAAAAGAGAACAAGTTTAATTGCCCCTCTGGATGACAGTTTTCCAAATATTGAAGACAGCTATTATCCTTACCTTTTACCTCTTCCCTCTGCCATCATCTGGTTGCCCTTCTATGGAAACCAAGTCCTTCAACTGTGGCAAATAGGACTGATGCACTACAGATGAGGCATGATAGGGACAGAATACAGTAGGAATCTCCTTATTCTGTGCCTTTCCTAACAGGGTTTTATTTCTCCTTAGGTCACATTGAAGTAAATAGTTATCTGGCAAATATGGGCAAAATTCACAAAATATGGTTTTGTGAAAAGGTAAATTAATTAGTATACATCTATTACCAAGGATTTCCAATGCCAGATGGCAGAGTGAGGAAGGAACCTTCTGAAAATCACCAAAATTCTCCTCCAAACAAATAGAAAAACCATCTCAGAATTGATCTAGGAGTAGGGAAGCAGTTTATCAGTCTGGCAAGGAAGGTCTGTCTCAGGAATTAGGAGGGGAGCAAGGTCCAAGAGCAGCAGCAGTCTGCCCCACTGCAGGGGGCCTACAGAAAGGCTCCAAGCCTGGGGCAGTTCACCAGGGAAGTCCTGCCCTCCTGAAAACCAACAGCCCCCTAGGGAAGTATGCAGTCTGTGCAGCAGCACAAAGCCAAACCTCAGTGACCCCATATCCATTGCAAGTCACTAGCAAGGCCCTGACCACACAGCTGAGCAATAGTGAAGTCCCAACCTGGGACTGACCAACAACAAGATCCTGTCCCTGGGGCCTACCTGCAGAGAGACTCTGTTTCCATAGCAAACCAGTAGCAGAATTGAAAGAATTCACCTGTCACTACCTGATAGAGATCTTCAAATGAAAACTCCCAGGAACATCATAGACAAATTCTAGAGCTCACAGATCAAGGAGAAAATATTGCAAACAGTCAAAAAAGGAACGGTTCAAATATTGTGAAGCTACAGTCATAATTACACAAAATTCGGTAGGTTCCACATTAAATAACCAGAGAACTTGAAATATGATATAGCAGAAGGCAAAGGAGTTAGGATTACAACCAAGAATCATCTTCTCAGTAATGTTGAATATAATCTTTCATGGAAAAATAGATATTTAATGAAATAAAGGACTTTCAAACATTTCTAATTAAAAGACTAGAGCCAGATAAAAAAAATTGATAGCCAAATACCAGATTCAAAGGATACATAAAAAAGGTAAAAAAGAAACAAGGAAGAGAAAACATAAAGAAATTAAATAAGATTAAACTATTTATACTTCTATATGGCAAGATAATATTGGTAACTTCACAACTTTATTACGATAAGAGCAATTAGAAGGAGTATATGTAGCCAGAGGGCATGAAAATAAGATGATTTTGATGTGATGATACACCAAAAAATAAAATAAAGTGCTGAGAAAGAAAATTGCAGTGGAAGAAGTTGAGGGGAGAGATTGAATGGGGGTAAATGATCCCACATAAAAAAAGAATGAAAGAACTGTTATAATGGAATGGAAGATGGGGTGGGGTGGAGTGGGTGAAGCTTAAACCTTACTCTCATCAAAACTGACTCAAGTTGAGAATAACATACACACTCCATTGATCTAGAAATCTATCTTACTCTACAAGGAAGGAAAAATGGACAGGGATTGTTGAAGAGGTAGGGGGGACTGAAAAAAGAGAAGGTATATTGGCCGAGGTGATGATCAGAAATAAAACTCTTGTGAGGAGGGAAAGGTTGGGGGGTGAGAGAGAGAAGGTAAAATGGCATGTAGGGAAATACTGTTAGCTATCATAACTATAAATACGAATGGGATTAACTCCTCCATAAAATGTAAGTGATTAGCAGAATGGATTAAAAACCAGAATTCTACAATATGCTGTTTACAAGAAGCACGTTTGAAGCAGAGATACAAAACAGGGTAAAGGTAAGGGGTTGGAGCAGACTCTATTATGCTTCAGTTGAAGCAAAGAAAGCAGGGGGAGTGATCATGATCTCAGACAAAGCAAAAGCAAAAAAAAATAGATCTAAAGGAGATAAAGAGATAAAAAAAGAAATTATATCTTGCTGAAAGGTGCCATAGACAATGAAGTTATGTCAATACTAAACATATGTGCAGGAAATACTACAGCGTCCAAATTTCTGAAAGAGAAATTGAATAAGTTACAGGAAGAAAGAGATACATATACTAGTGGGGGATCTTCACTTTCCCCTCTCAGAACCAGATACATCTAACCAAAAAGAAGAAAATGAAAAGTTGGTAACTGAACAAAATTCTGAAAAAAGTTAGATATGATAGATCTCTGGAAAAAATTAAGGGGAATAGAGAGGAATATACCTTTTTCTCAGCAGTACGTGGCAGCTACCCAAAAACTGATCATATATCAGGACATGAAAACCTCTCAATTAAATGCAGAAAATCAGAATTAGCAAACCCATGCTCTTCAATCATAATGTAATAAAAATTACATCCAATAATGGGCAACAGAGGGATTAAAAATTAATTGGAAGTTAAATAATCTAATCCTAAAAAAAAAAAACCAATAACACAAGTGAGTCAAAGAACAAATCACAGAAACAATCAATAATTTCATTAAAAAAATGTCAACAATGAGACAACATATCAAAATTTATGGGAAGCAGCCAAAGAAGTATTTAGGGGAAATTTTATATCTCTAATTGCTTACATCAATAAAATAGAGAAAAGGTAGATTAATGAATTAGGCATGCAACTAAAAAAAAAAGAATTTGAAAAAGAACAAACACCAAATTGGAAATCCTGAAAATCAAAGCAAGAATTAATAAAGTTGAAGGTAACAAAACCATTGAACTAAAAAATAAAACTAGAAGCTGGTTTTATGAAGAAACAAATAAAATAGATAAGTCACTGGTTAATTTGATTTTTTAAAAAAGGAAAGAGGAAAACCAAATTACTATTACCAAAAATGAAACAGGTGAATTCACCACCAATGAAGATAAAATTAAGACAATTGTTAGGAGTGATTTTGCCCAAATGACGTAAATGAAATGGATGAATATCTACAAAAATACAAATTACCCACATTAACATAAGAAGAAATAAAATACTTAAATAACAAAATCTTAGAAAAAGAAATTGAACAAGCTATCAGTGAACTTCCTAAAAAAAAATCTCCAATAGCAGATGGATTCACAAGTGAATTCTACCAAACATTTAAAGAAAAATTGTTTCCAATATTATATAAACTGTTTGGAAAAACAGGTGAAGAAGGAGTTCTATCAAATTCTTTTTACAATGCAAATATGGTGCTGTGCCCAAACCAGGAAAAGTCAAAACATAGAAACGTATAGACCAATTTCCCTAATGAATGTTACTGCAAAATTTTTAAAATAAAATACTAGCAAAGAAATCGTGGCAATTTATCAAAAGGATCATACACTATGAGCAGGTGGGATTTATACCAGGAATGCAGAGCTGGTTCAATATTAGGAAAATTATTAGCTTAATTGATCTTACAAATAACAAAACCAACAGAAATCATAGGATTATCTCAACAGGTGCAGAAAAAGCCTTTGAAAAACTGTAGCATCAATTCCTATTAAAAACACCAGAGATCATAGAAATAATGGGGCTTACCTTGAAATGAAAATTAATATTTACTTAAAACTATCAATAAGCATTATTTGTAGTAGGGATAAGCTAGAAGTTTTCCCAATATAATCAATGGTGAAGTAAGGATGTCCATTATCACTTCTATTATTTAAGATTGTACTAGAAATGTTAGTTATAGCAATAAGAGAAGAAAAATAAATTAAAGGAATTGGAATAGGCAATGAGAAAATAAAACTATCACTCTTTGCAGATATGATGTTATGTTTAGAAATCCTACAGAATCAACTAAAAACTTACTTGAAATTATTAACAACTTGAGCAAAAGCTCAAGGATATTAAGGGAATCAATGAAAAAAATGTGAAAGAAGAGGGTCTATCTAGCCATAACAAATCTGCAGTAATTACCAAAACAATCTGGTACTGTCTAAGAAAGAGAGGGGTGCATCAGTAGAATAGATTAAGTACAATTTACATTATAGTATATGAGCATAATATTAGTATATGATAAACCCAAAGATTCAAGCTTTTGGAACAGAAACTCATTATTTGACAAAAACTACTAGAAAAACTAGGAGATATGGCAAAAACTACAAAATAAGGTCAAAATGGTAAAATTTATACATAAAGTGTGAAACAAGAGCAAATTAAGAGAGCATGGAATAGTTTATCTGTCAGACTTATAGAAAAGGGAAGAATTTAGGACCAAAGAAGATAATAGAGAGTATCACAAAATGTAAGATTAATAATTTTGATTATATAAAATGTCAAAGATTTGCACAAAAGTGCAAACAAAATTATAAGGAAAGCAGAAAGCTGGAGGAAAATTTTGCAACAAGTAGCTCTGAAAAAGGCCTCATTTCTCCAATATACATAAAATATAAAAAAAATACAAGTCATTCCCAAGTGATAAATGGTCAAAGGATATGAACAGGCAGTTTTTAGACAAATAGAGCAAAGTTATCTATAGATATATGAAAAAAAATGCTCTAAATCACTATTGATCAGAGAAATGCAAATTAAAACAACTCCAAGGTTCCACCTCACACCTATTAGAGCAGCTAATATAACAGAAAAGGAAAATGTTTGATGTTGGTGGTTTTGTGGGACAACTGGGACACCTAATGCACTCTTGGAGTTGTGAACTGATTGAACCATTCTGGGGAACAATTTGGAACTGTGCCCAAAAGGCTATAAAACTGTGCCTACCCTTTGATCCTGAAGTACTACTGCTAGGTCTATATCCTGAAGGCATACAAAAATGGGAAAAGGACATATCTGTACAAAAATATTTATAGCATTTTTTGGTAGCTAAAAATTTAAAATCAAAGGGATGCCTATCAATTGGGGAATGGCTAAACAAGCTGTGTTATATGATTGAAAGGTAGTATTACTGTGCTATATAAATGACAAGTAGGATAATTCCAGAAAAACCTGGAAAGATTTATATGAATTGATGCATAGTCAAGTAAACAGAACCAGGAGAATATTGTAAACAATAACAGCATTAATGTTGGTTGAAGAACTATGGAAGACTTGGCTATTCTCAATAGTTTGGTAGATCAAAGATAATTCCAAAGCATTGCTGATGAAGCATACTATCTGTTTCAAAGAAAGAACTGATATGGATTGAACATAAACTGAAGTATGCTATTTTTCACTTTCTTTCATTTTTTTCTTTTACTTGAGTTTTCTCATACAAAATTACCAATATGACAATGCTTCACATAATTGCATATGTATAACCTATATCTGATTGCTTACCCTCTCAGGGAGGGGAGGGGGCAAGAGGAAGGAAGAGAGGGATAAAATTTGGAACTCAAAAATTTAAAAAAATTTTTTAAAAATTGAAAAAAATAAAAACAAAAGAAGTCACTTTAAATAAATGATCTGTTATTTCCAGAACATATTATCTTCAAAAAGTGAACAGGACATTTTAAAAAATAAATTCCTACTCATCAGACTTTTAAAGTATCAGATCACTTTTCACCTTACTCTACAGGTTATCATTTAGTTTGATGAATTCAGTGTTTTTCTTAGCACTTTTAGACTTGTCCTATCTTCTTTTTTGTGCACTGTATGGTCATGAAAACTAATGTACCTTGTCTATAATGAGAAAAATATTATTTTGACATCATTCCTAGAAGTAGCCAGAATAAAATAATTAAGAATGTTCAGATTACTTAAAATATTTGTTACTCAATAGTTTTAGTCAGGTCTGATTCTTTGTGATTACTTTTGGGATTTTCTTGGTCAAGTCACTGGAGTGGCTTGCCTTTTCCTTCTCCAGTTTATTTTACAGATAAGAAAAATGAGACAAAGCAGGTTAAGTGACTTGCCCAGGGTCACAAAGTCATTAAGTGTTTGAAACTAGATTTGAACTCAGGAAAATGACTTTTCCTGACTTCAGGCCTGGTACCACATCCCCCGAGTTACTTAGCTACTCCCAAGAGTATACTGAATTGGTGAAATCACCAATTTTAACTTCCAACAATTTGGTTGGAGTGTGGAGGAACTTAGAAAAGTGTCTAAAATTTCAACTAAAAGTAAAACATGTCAACCTGATGCTAAGGTAGAAGTAATTAAATCCCTATTCTTTTCATTTGCAAAATGAAATGCTCTCATAGACCATCTCAGGAGCAGGTCTTAATCACTCAGCATGCATCCACACGTTGAGCTCCCTAAGGGTAATCTGAGGCATCCCAGGGCATTCATTCAAATAGAAAGTATTCTCTGTGATCAGCTAGAGCTTGCCCATGCTAGAAGGAACCACTCCCGTGTCTAATTTATAGGCTGTAATGGAAAGGCTCCATGGAAGCTGAACTACAAAAAGAAAACCTAATTGAGAATATAGGTTCATTTTATTCAGGGTATCACCAAAGTCTTAATACTTACAACGGTAGTAAGACTTTTGGAACACCCTGTATTTTCTTTACATCTTCCTCAGCTTTGAGCATTTTTGTTGTTTTTCAGTCCTGTCCAACTTCTCATGACCCCATTTACGGTTTTCTTGGAAGGACTTGCCATTCCTTTCTCCAGCTCATTTTTCAGATGAGGAAACTGAAGAAAACAGGTCTAAGTGACTTGCCCAGGGTCACACTGCTAGTGTCTGAGGTCAGATTTGAAGTTGGGTATTCTTTATTCCAGCCTTTACACTCTAGCTGCCCTGGTTCGTAGCTGCATGTACTCTACTTTTAAATTAGTTACATTAAGTAAGACTCTCTGTGAGAATCTTTTCACCACACTATCTCAGCTAGGTGCTAGTGACTAGATCAGAGTATTGAGTTTGGAGTCAGGAAGACCTGAGTGCAAATCTGAACTCAGACACCATTTAACCCTGGATAGGAGGTCACTTTACCCTTATTTGCCCCAGTTTCCTCAACTGTAAAATGGGGGGAAATAATAGCACCTAATTCCCAAGATTGTTTCGAAAATCAAAGGAGATAATTATAAGGTACAGTGCCTGGCACATATTAGGCTCCAACAATGTAAATGCTAGCAGTAGTATAACAGTCGTAGTAGTTGTATAATAGTAGTAGTAGTAGTTGCTGTTGTAGTAGTAGTTGTACTAGTAGTAGTTATAGTAATAGTATTAGTAGTAGTTGTAGTAGGAGGAAGAGGAAGAAGCAGCAGCAGCAATTACAAGTTTTCCATTTTTGCTTTGCCAAAGATAACCTGACTTCTGCCTTGTTCTATTACCTTAAGAATCATAGGATGATCTAAAGTAGGAAAATACCTTAGAAGCCATATAGCCCAGTTCCTCATTTGATAGTTGAGGAAACTGTGTCTCAAAAAAACTGACTGGCTTGCCTAAGGGACACATGAGAAGCAAGCAGCAAAGTTAACCACATTATAATCCAGGTCCTCTTGTTCAGCACTCCTTCCACTGCACCTAGCTGGTTCTCTAAAGTGTGATTGATCAGCATTGGCTGGAAAACTACTATTTTTTTTTGGTTTTTTGGAAGCAGTTAAGGTTAAGTGTCTTGCCCAGGGTCACAAAGCTGTCTGAGGCCAGATTTGAACTCAGGTCCTTCTGACTTCAGGCAAATGCTTGGTAAGCTACTCTTGAAAAGTTAATTTCATATAAGTTTCTTAAAACATCTTTGTAAATCCCCATAAGATAACAGACTTAGGCTTGAAATTTCTCTTACATATGTCTATTTTCGATTTCCTAAACAACTTTCTTGAAATTGAAATTCTATGTAGGGTCTAAAACAAATGTACTAAAAAAAATGAAGTTAGGTCATGTATCATTTTGTCTATATATGGTTAAGAAATTGGGAAAAGAAGTTAAACACCTGAGCTTTTGAGGTCCTTATCATGCAGTATTGTGTAACGGAGGTTTGTTGGTGTTTTATCCCCGACTGGATCACAAGCAAGCTCCACGAAGGCATGAAGTGGATGTTTTCCTTAAATTTTGTATTTATCTCAGTGCTTACCAGTGGTCTTCACACAGCAGACCCTCAAAAATGTTTGTGGAATAAACATGAATCATTTCTCACAAAATAATGCAAAAATGCCTCTCCAGAATCCTCAAATGAGATGACATTTATAAAGCAGTTAGCACAGAGCCTAGAATATAGTAGGATGTTAATAAATATTTGTTCCCTATGCCCAAAGGGCTATAAAGTTGTGCATACCCTTTGATCCAGCAATACCACTACTAGGTCTGTATCCAAAAGAGATCATAAAAAAAGGGAAAAGGACCCACACATACAAAAATATTTATAGCAGCTCTCTTTGTGGTGGCAAAGAATTGGAAATTGAGGGGATGCCCAACAAGTGGGGAATGGCTGAACAAATTGTGATATGTGTTTGTCCTTTGTTGCTGAAGAAGACCATGCCATCAGAGAAATGATGATGTGACTTGTTCTTGACTTTGTTTTGAGTGAGGGAGGGCTGTGCAGGTCACCAGTCTCACTTCTCGTCCAGAGCCATCTGAATCCAGTGACCAGATATTCATCTGGATGACTAGAGATGACCCAGGATGAGGCAATTGGGGTTAAGTGACTTGTGATATATGACTGTGATGGAACACTACTGTGCTAAAGAAATGATGAGCAGGTGGACTTCAGAAAAACCTGGAAAATCTTTCATGAACTGATGCTAAATGAAGTGAGCAGAGCCAAGAGAACACTGTACACAGTATGAGCAACCCTGGGGGATGACCAGCTTTGTAGACTTAGTTCTTCTCAGCAGTACAACGACCTCAGACAATTCCAAAAGACTCATAGTGGAGACACAGTGGACAACGGACGATGAAGAAAGAATGAAGTCTGAGTGTAGACCGAAGCATACTATTTTTTTTTCTTTTTCTTGTGGTTTTTCCCTTTTGTTCTGCTTCTCCCTTCACAACATGACTAATGTGGAAATATGTCTAATAGGATTGTAAGTGGTTAGCCTGTATCAGACTGTATGCCGTCTTGGGGAAGTGAGTAGGAAAGGGGGGGGTGGGGAATTTGGAACTCAAAATCTTATAAAAATGAATGTTGGAAATCATTTTTACACTGAAATCCTCAGAGTTGTCAGAAAAACAGAAGGTTGGAGCAGGGAGAAGCAAGGACTTTGGAAGGCCTGGGGAACAACTGTGAACAGTATGGAAAGGGAATGCTCAGACTATGGCAGCTTAGATCATCAAGGGCTTCAACATCCCTAATACTAGGTCCTGAGAGATCAAGTAGTAGTGTCAAACTTAAATAGGATGGGGTCAATAATCTATAATAAGGATACCTGTGGGTCACATATTGACTTAGTTTTAAAATGTAACTTTATCTTATAATATCTTATATATCTTATAATATTTTGTTATATTTTTATTTGTTAAATATTTCTCAATTATATTTTAGTCTGATTTGGACTATATGTTTGACACCTTTCTTGCAGAGACTCCTAAAGACCCAAAGGTCAAAGATTCGGAGGGACCTCAGGAATACAGGTAACCCAGGGTGAGACCACATAGGCAGACCAACCACTCTACCTACAAGCACAGAAGGAGGTAGACCTTGGACTGAACACAAGGTCCTGGCTCAAGAACTAAAAATGGAAAGATAAGTAAACCAAAAAAGAAACTGAGCACTACAAAAGATAAAAATCTAGGGGTACCCAAAAATTCACCTAAGAAACTCAATTTATGACCATAAGCAGAGACTCAAAGGAAAAAAGAAATTTCTTTACATGTAATTGGAAAAAATAAAATACCAATTAAGTGGGAAAAAAAATACTTGTTCCGTTTCCTCTTTGAAGAATGTGGTATCTTGGATAGTAGCTCTTATCAGGTAGGCTGGGATTTGTACCTTTAGCTACAATGACCATTTCTTTAATTGATTTAGTATCAAAAAATATTTCCAGAACTTAATTTTTTTCTCTGAAAATGGGTGGACTTCATCTATTATTTTTTTTACATTTTATATTAATCAGGGCTTAAGCATAATACCAGCTCAAAGGCTATTTGAAAGTGTATAGTAGGGATTTTCAAGAAGCTGATTGCTCACTTCTCACTTACTAACTTAAGCAAAAACATGAAATTTGCTCCAAACCAAATAACAATCAAGAAATCCACTTAGAAATTACAGTGACTGTTTCCATTATAGAATTGGACAAAATGTTATCCAGAAGCCCATAGCCAATAGAGCTACCAGCCAAACCAGCATCAGCATAGTCAATTAAGGTAGTAGCCGCCCAGAACTAGAAAGTAGCTAAACTGTGTATTCTCTTGTGTGAACCAGATACAAACAGGCAGAGTTTGATGCAGAAATACCTCAAATTCAACGGGAAAACAAGTGGGTGGGTAGGACTTAAGGGAACAGTCACAAGTAAAACAACAGAAGGGGTGTTTAAAAGGAAAGAATTAAAATATAAGAAGATCTTTCATTTGTGAATGACTGACCAAAGTGTGGCATATGAATGTAATGGAAAATTATGGTGCCCTAAGAAAAGACAAAGCAATTGCAGCGAATCCATGGTAGTGTGGACGGATACGGAGTGAACGAAGACAGTACAACTGATAACGTGAACAACACTGTAAACAGCTCTGAAAGACTTAAGAGGGGTTATATGCTTGACAAACAGGTGATGTAATTAAAGGGCCGACACACATTTTGGGGCATGGCTACATATGTGCCCTCATTATTCTTAAATTACAAAGGCTTTCCTTTTCCCTTCTGTTGTTTTATTTGGGGGGGGGTTGTTTTTGTTTAATTAGGGGTGGGCATTGGGGGGAGGGAGAGTGAGGAGGTAGGTGTTAGTAATCATGATGCCAAAAAGAAAAAGAAAAAAGAATCATTGAAGAATTTGTAAGCTTCAATGTACAGAAGAAAACAGAATTCTGAAAGTGAGGAACTGTTGTGTTTTTTTTAAACAAGCTGTATGAAGTGGATATAACATTTCCATATACAATCCTCTTCTTGTGTTTTACTTCAAATAGGAAAATGCTCATGAGAAGAGATATCCAAGTTCAAAATATTTTTTTAAACTTCAAAAAATGCAGTTATAGGGATGGTGAGAGGGGTCATGGGGGGATTAGATTAACACACTCCATCTGGGAAAAATGGCAGTTGTTCATGGTTGCAGTACCAGAGGGACAGAGAAAGAAAAGGATACACATAGTAGTATAAGCATAGTTATCATCTTTAAGGGGGAAAGGGGAGTCAAACTCATTTATGCTGCTGTGGTGCACTTCAGATTACTATCTGATCAAACAATATATAAAGTGCTTTGAAGAGGAGGTAATTGCCATCATTACTACATTTATACAGTAACATTTTGGGGGAAAGGGAGGTTTAATGAAAACAGAAAGCTTAGAATTGGTTGATACAAACATCAGACTTTAAAATTTATGATACCACACTTATCTTCCGAACTGGGCACATAGATTGTGCCGGGAACAGAGTGCCAGACCTGAGTCAGGAGTTCAGATCTGGCAAGTCACTTAACCTCTGCCTCAATTTCCTCATCTGTAAAATGGGGAAAAAACCCCAGCACGGCTGTGAGGATCAAGGAGATGATAATAAACAAGTAAAACACATAGTGACGCATACTAAGCATTATATAAATATTAGCTATTATTATTATTTCATCTCACTAGTAATAGTCTAACAAGTCATTTTCATATATGCTACTATAGTATAGTCTGCGCCTTGAAAAGTTACTTTGTAGCTAACAGTCACTATCTTTCACTTAGATACATTTAACACAGTTTTATAAATGAAAAATGCAGACTTTCCACCCATAATATATCTGATATGCTAAGAATTCAATACATGGTAAAATAGTTCATGTTAATTTGTGAACTGTTTATATGCTGGTCATTTTAAACAGATTTATTAACAGGCTTTAGTTTTTTTAAAAAATTATAGAATAAATTACTGGTATACTCTTGAAATGTATTTCCTTTCACATACACCATAATTAATATTATAAGCAATAATTATGACATCAGGGAATAGTATATCGCACTTAAAATGTAGAAAAATCATCAAAATGTATGACCTAATTTTGAAGTATAATGTTCACCACTGTTGTTAAAGTCAACTAAGATAGGAGACTTCAGAATATCTTCTACAATATATGCCTCTGTATAAATCTCAGTCCAGTCACTATTAACAAAGAAACATTGAGCCTAGATGTTTTATATCCTCTAAATTATTACACTGAAAGAGAAAGAGTTTACTGGAGAAGAAGTCAAGAGACCTGGATTCCAGGACTAGTTCCAACAGTATGTATGGAGCTATGTGTGTCTCAGATTCTTCAATTATAAAATAAATAGTTCCGGGAGGCTACTATCTTAATGGCCTATGCAGGGTGGGAGCGTGAAAACAAATCTCTATGGTCCCTTCCAACTCTGAAATTCAAGGCTG
>JAQQSK010008109.1:0-13652 GCA_028658325.1 Potorous gilbertii | reverse complement strand
GGCTGCCCTGGGCTCTGCCCTCTACACTTTGGAGATCAAGGCTGCCCTGGGCTCTGCCCTCTACACTTTGAGGATCATGGCTGCCCTCAGCTCTGTCTCTCACAGTGGGGGGTCATGGCTGCCCTGGGCTCTGCCCTCTATACTTTGGGGGTCATGGCTGCCCTGGGCTCTGTCCCCCCCCACACTTGGGGGGTTATGGCTGCCCCCGGCTCCGCCCCCAGCCACCCTGCTCACGGGCATGGTTGGTCTGCAGCAGCAGGGCCGACAAGAGGGCCAGGCGGGCCCACGCCATCTTGTCTTCGACCTCGTTCTGGGAGCTACGCTCCCCTCTTTCCCTCAACTCTGAGCGGCTCTCTAGCGCCCCCTGCAGCCTGCGGCGGAGTGGGGGAGGGGTGGAGAAGCGGTGGGGGCGGGGCCCCCTGCGGCCTCGGGCCCTGGGTGCTTGTATCTCTGCCAGGCAGAGCAGCCTCTGGGCCCCAAAGGCCTGACCTCGGGCCCTCCGAGCCTCCGCACTGGTGCCCAGCCTTCCCGGCCCTGCAGGCTCCCTCCCTGTCCCACCAGGGTCAGGGCATTGGCCTCTTCAGCGTCCCCGATTCCGGCGGGCACCGTGTTCCCCTGGTCACTTCCGACATCAGCACCTTCGCCCCATTTATTCAAGTGTGGACCCCGACAAAACGGCCCCGCCCTGACCTCCAGGGTCCGACCGGGGGAGCAGAGCCTGCCCCAGAGCCTTCGGCTTGAGCAGTCATTTCCACTGGCCTAGGGACGGGAGGTGTGGGGGAGGCCTGGGGAAAGAGATGTGCAAATGCACGGAGGTAGGAGAGGGCAGGGGAAGATGGGGGAAGGCGGGCGAACTGAGAATTCCTAATTGCTAGGATAGGTTATCTAATAAAAAAAAATGCCATTTTTATTTTATATCTTCTACCTTATCCCATGCTATGTTGTGGTACATTACATTGCTTTGCATCATATATTGTGTTATGCAGAGTGTTAGGTGAAACCTGAGTTATTTTGATTCACATTTCTCTGATTAATGTTTCGGAGTGTATTTCATATACTCATGGACCATTTGCAGTTTCTGCGTTAAAAAGTATTCATTTTCTTGGACCACTTGTCAACTGGGGAATGTATCTTGGGCTTACAGATCTGTGATAATTCCTGATATGCCTTCAATATTAGGCTTATCAGAGATGATGGATGAAGATTTCCTCCCCATCCAACAGTGTCTCCTGATTTTCTGTGTGGAAAAATTAAAAAATTTTATATATCTGAAATTTTGTGTTTTGTAATCATCCTCTATCTCAGATTTAGTCAGTGATGCTCTCTCTGGCTGTAGTTGTGAAAGATACCCACTTTTGTTCCAAAGGTGTATTTAAAATTTTATTTTAACCAACTACCAAAGTTTTGATAATTACTGTTTACAATATAATTTGAGGCATGGAAATTCTATTATCTCTTCCTATCTTTTTTTAAAAATTAACATGCATTCTTTGTAAGTTTGCTAAGTGCCAGGCATTGTGCTAAATCCTGGAGATATAAAGAAAAGATAAATGTTACCTTTCCTTAAAGAGCTTATATTTTTAATGGAGGAGAGAATGTGCACATGCATAAGAGTTTATATATAGAACATATACAAAATGAATATCAGGTGGTTTTTAAAGGGGATTTATTAGCCACTTGGGCAGAGTAGAGGGGCCAGGAAAGGCTTCATGAAGAAAGCCTTAGTTTAGCTAAGTATTGAAGGAAAGCCTAAAGTCTCTTTCCATGTAGCATCCTCGTTAGTGGCACTGGATGCTATGAATGCAGCTGGCATGACACCTGAATAAACTGAAAGTGAGAATGACCAAAAGGGCTGTCCCTAGGCTTGACTCAGTTGTTTTGAAGATGCTCCTAGTTCTGGTTATGTGGAGTCAATCAAAACAGATTCCTCCTAACCATGTGGTTAGCGGACCAGCCACACATATTCTACAATCTTTCCAAGGCCCAAATGATCACAGCTCCCCACCAAGTGGTCCCCTCAGCTTGTCCTTGTGATGGGGTTCAGACTCTGGGAGCCTCCTTGAGCTCCCCTGGAATCTTCCCACTTAATCTGGCCTTTTTTACTCAAATCTAATCTTCCAATTTGTTCCAGCAGTCTCAGGAAGCCTCTGGGCTTTGCGTTATCATTTCAGGTCTCGTTGCACTCCCCACCCTGGATCCCATCAAAACCCCATTTCCCAGGCTGCCATCAAGATCTGTATCCATTCCCATACTGCCCCTATCAAGATCTCTGGATTGCCCCACCTGCTTCCCACCCAAACCCTCCATTGTCTGATATCTCCTGATAGCCTCCAGCTGTTTCCAGCCTTTGACCCTCCTTGGATTCCCTCTTTAGACTTTTTCCTCAAGACCCTCCTCCCATCATCCTGGACTCCAGACCCCGCCCCCCATCTTTCCTACACTCTTTTCTGTATTTTAAGTCCCACCTTGCCTCCATGAAGGCGCTCAGATTCAATCCAGCTCAGACTCTGTCTAGCTGAGATTCTATCTGGCCCGCTTGTGAATACAAGCGTCACAAATGCTTAGGCTCCTTAAGGGGCAACCCAATTTGGCAAATCCCTTTGTTTCCTTTGGCTTTAAGAAGGCTTGAGTCGAATTCATTCTAGCACGACCCGGACTGTCGGTATTTTGGGGTCCATCCAGCACCTATAAACCTCATCACTTGTAGAGGAGATGTCATCCCAGGCACCCATGTTCTACTTGAAACAGATAGGACTCATCTGAGTATATTAACAAACCCTAAAGTTGTAAGACATTATCTGTTGTACTCTTCTGGGAGATGGAGACAATTTCATGGGACTGAAGAACAGATATTTCACAGTCACTTCAGATCAGTTCAAAAAATCTGGATCTCCTGGTTAGCCAGGCATGGCTCTTTAGGACTTTCACATTCAGTGTGACCCTGTCAAGTCATCTTTCCTCAAAAGGAACAGTGTTGCTGGAAGCATTACCTAATAACTAATTTAGGAGCTCCATACTCTTGAAACTAATAAGATTACCTTTGGGGAAAGAAATACAAAACAGAAGAGGCAGTCACTTTAGGTTCCATCCCAGGCTTTATTAAGCTTATTATTTCCCATTCCACATACTCCAGGTATAGATGCCATGGTTTCTGGATCTCTATAGGAAAGAAGAAAAACCCCCTTCCTTTTTCCTCCATCCTTCCCAATATTTTTCAGTGAGAGTTCATCACCTCTGGTGCTGAATGTTCCCCTTTAACACAAGCCTCAGTCATAGGGGTACATAAGTACCAGTCAAGGATCATTGTGTCATCTCAGCAAAGTGAAGCCCCTGTCTTTCAATAAGAAGCTGGTACACATCTCCATGGAGCCAGAGCTTGGGCCCAGTTCCATGGGATCACCCTGGTTTAGCAGATTAAAGGATTCCCCCTCCCCACCACTACACATATACACATAATATTTTAATTGGTAAAGGCTAGATTATAAATCAGCTATTGGCTATCTTCCTCCTAAATACTGAACAGCTCTGGGGTTTTAGGTTTCCCAGTTTTTATATCCTAAATCCCTTTCATTCTCCCATATAGATGATGGAGTGGAGAAAAGCAAGTTGAACCCAAGAGGGCCAAGTCATTATCTCTTCATTTTTTAAAATCACATTCCTGGGCTTTCCATATGCATATATAGCCAGCAAGGGGCTTTGGGCCCTCTTTTACATATAAATCCTATGGGTTTTCAGTTATCTCCTAGATATTTTGTGCATTTTAAAGTTACTTTGCATTGAAAGAATTTGCATTTTACCTGGCCCGCAATATGGATGAACTGAAGTTACTTGAACAGGGAATTAATTTGATCCTATTTGTGCATTAGGAAGATGACTTTGGTAGCAGTGTGAACGTTATATAGAGAGAAAGCAGAGGCTGGAGGCTGGAAGACAAGATACATTACAACACTCTAGGCTAGAGGTTTACATCTTTTCCGTGTTATTGTTATGAACTGGACAAACATGAGCATTTTCTGTACAAAGAACAGAAAAAGATAATTGCCCATAAAACTGTGACTATCGAGGAAACATAGCATGATAATTTTTTTAGTGGATTTCAAATTTCACCTGATAGTGATATCATTGCTCTTTTCCTCCATGTCCTCTTCTAACTTCCTATTCTCTTCTGTGTATATTTTAAATGGTTCATTGATGTCTTTCTGTAGTGGAGGTGGAACTGATCTCTATGGGCCATCTCAGGGAGTGGATGCCCAGAGCTGTCTTCCAAACTTCCAAGGACTCCAGCTACATGGTGACTCAACACATGGACCCTTTGGGGATATAAGGCTTTCTGGTTGCTTCTAGCCTTGTACTGAAAGAACCTGTCAATTGTTATAATACTGAAAGGCCAAAGTGGTCATTTGGTCCTTCCCCACTCATGACAGTGGCAGGGGTGTGATAGTGTTGCAACAATTAAAAGGAGAGGTAGCTTTAGTTTGCTCTGTCCTTTAAATTCTCTGGCTCACACTATCGAACTCCTGGACTTCTCATGAAGGGGTAGGTGAATGGAGCCCGCCCTTCTCTGCTCTGGCAATGTGTCATCCTTCCCATATGGCATCTAGAGTAGCAGCAAGCTTGTATCTGAGCTGGGCTATTTTTTCCCCCACTTTGGCCTTCTTTTTCTGAGTAGTTGACAGATCATCAATCTTCTAGATGGATTCAGGCTTAGAGGTGACTTTATTGGTATGAGGAGACTTTGGGTGAGGTTCAGAGGAGGAATTTAAACACCCAGGGATCACAAGTCAGACAGTTTATTATTCAAAGGCATGTGAGTATGTGACTTCTCAGCCCTTAAGTCTCGTAGGCAAATAAATATGGACGGCTGCCCAGGCTTATGGTGGTATATGTGCCTCCGCCAAGAGCACAGAGCTCTGAATTTGGGTCCTTATATCTGGTTGTGGTTGCTGAGCAGATTCACAGGAACCAAGTCAGAAGGGGTGCCTTAGGGCTTTAGACTGAGACTCCCCTTCCTGACCAAATTGTTGTTGTTCAGTCATTTCAGTTGTGTCCAACTCTGCTTGCCTCCATTTGGGGTTTTCTTGGAAAAGTGGTTTGCCATTTCTTTCTCCAGGTCATTTTATGGATGAGAAACTGAGGCAAAGGGGTAAGTGACTGGCCCAGGGTCAGTAGGTGTCTGAGGCCAGATTTGAATTCAGGAAGAGTCCACAGTCTCTCCATTGTGCTCTCTAGCTGTCCTTTCACTGATCACAAAGGTATTGCAATTAGGAAAGTTTACTAACATTGCATGCATGTAAACAAACCCAAGGCAACAAAGATTAGGAGGGAAGCAGAAAACTGGGAACCAATTTTTGCAACTAGTGTCTGTGATAAAGGCTTCATTTCTAAAATATAGAGAACTGAGTCAAATTACAAGAATACAAGTCATTCCCCAATTGATAAATATTCAAAGGATAGGAACAGGCAGTTTTCAGAGGAAGAAATTAAAGCTATCTATAGTCATATAAAAAATACTTTAAATCTCTATTGATTAGAGAGGTGCAAATCAAAACAATTCTGAAGTACCACATCACATCTATCAGATTGACTAACATGACAAAAAAAGGAAGATGATAAATGTTGGAGAAGATGTGGGAGAGTTGGAACACTAATTCATTGTTGGTGGAGCTGTGAGCTGATCCCACCGTTCTGGAGAGCAATTTTGAACTATGCCCAAAGGGCTACAAAAATGTGCATATCCTTTTGACCCAGCAATATTGCTTCTAGGACTGTATCCCCAAGAGATCATAAAAATGGAAAAGGGTCCCACATGTACCAAAGTATTTATAGCAGCTCCCTTTGTGGTGGCCAAGAACTAGAAATTGAGGGGATGCCCATCAATTGGGGAATGGCTGAATAAATTGTGGTATATGAATCTAATGGAATACTATAGTGCTATAAGAAATGATGAATAGGAAGACTTCAGAGAGACCTGGAAGGACTTATATGAACTGATGCTGAGTGAAATGAGCAGAAGCAGAACTTTGTATACAGCAACAACCACATTGTGTGAGGAATTTTTCTGGTAGACTTAGCCCTTCACAGCAATGCAAGGACCTAAAACATTCCCAATGGACTTTGAGGCAAAAGGCCTTCCGTATCCAGAGAAAGAACTATGGAATTGGATCGCAGAATGAAGCAGACCATTTTCTCTTGTGTTATGTTTTGTTTTATTTTCATAGTTTCTCCCATTCATTTTAATTTTTCTATGCAACATGATTAAGGTGAAAATGTATTTGATAAGAATATCTGTGTAGAATCTATATAAGATTGCATGTCTTCTTTGCGGGGGGAGGGAAGGAGGGGGAAAAATCTAAGATATATGGAAGTGATTGTAGAAAACTGAAAACAAATTAATAAAATAAAATAAAATAAAAAATAAATTGGAATTCTTGCCTTTGAAGTCACTGATAAATTCTGAGACTATATATAGAGTTCTGAGGCAATTGGTGACTCAGTGGATGGAACAGTGGACCTGGAGTCAAGAAGATCTGAATTCAAATTCAGCCTTGGGTACTTCCTAGCTGTGTGACCCTAGGCAAGTCATTTAACCTTTGATTCCCTACAAAATGCATCATCTACTGGAGAAAAAAACTACTTTGATATTTTTGCCAAAAAAACCCCAAAGGGGATCATGAAGGGTCAGACATGACAGAAATGACAACAGCATATGAAGTTCAAGTGTGGGCAGGCAATAATCCATTGAATATTTCATTAGCATTGTTAGATGCTTCTTGTCAGTAATGAATAGGGCACTGACCAAATGTAAATTCAGTGTTCTTTACCAGCTCAGAAAAACCAATGGGGATGCAGATGACCTATGCTGTTGGTCAAAGGTGTCAATTATAAAAGGAATAAAGGTGATCGATGACAGTCAGGGAACCAGGCCAGGAATTCATCAAAGGATATAAACACTGTAGTAGAGGACCAATCGTTTTTATTCTCCTTGTCCTTTGATAATTGGCAGCAAGAAAACTCGCAGTGCGAAGGCTTTGGAGAAGTGATGGCTCTTGGCTTTGGCTTTTCCCAGCCTGGCTGGTATTGTGGAAAGAAGATGATGTGCTATGACCTCCAGGTTGGAGAGGGGGCCTTGAGATTTCTCTTAACAGCCAACATGAAGCCAAGTGAGCATGACCTTGCTTTTGTTGCTTCTATTATCTCTGTTGAATTCATTTTTTCCCGTTTTAGGTAAAGGAAATCAGGTAAGTCGATGACCTTATGCTTCAAAAGGTTAAATAGTGAGCCACCAGAGGTCTGGGAATTAGAATCCATACTGGGGATTTCTGAAAGTCAGATAATGAGGATTAAAATTATCAGTAACTGTGTTGATCCAGTCCAGTAGTAGAAGAGATGCAGACTCATCCATTCATCCATCCACCCATCTATCCATCTATCCATCAGCTATACCTTATTTGGAAGTGACCTTGGTGAGGTGAAAGCTATGCATTGTGTTAAGCTTGAGCCCACTTTCCTCAGGACTGAGGTGATATAGGGGAAAATGTGCCTCCAGGTTTTGCGGGAAATTGTAAATGTAAATGACTGTAACTTTTGTTCTTGTTATTGCTAGGCAGTAAACATCTCTGTGAAAGTGAGATAGTAAGAGAGAGAGAGAGAGAGAGAGACAGAGACAGAGACAGAGATAATGGACAGAAATAGAGAAGTGATGTAGGGGAGAATGTGCTTTGAGGTGTTGAGGGCAAGTGATTGCAATTTTTGTTCTTGCTATATCTTGGCAGTAGATATTCCTTTGTGAAAGTGGTGTGTGTGTGTGTGTGTGTGTGTGTGTGTGTGCGTGTGCGTGTGTGTGTGAGAGAGAGAGAGACAGAGACAGAGACACAGAGACAGAGACAAACAGAGACTGAGACCGAGAGACAGAGATAGAGAAAAAGACAAGCAGACACACTGTTGACAGAGGCCAAGTGAAAAAGGCTGTGATCCTCAGGTATACAACCTTTCGTTCTCAGAGGGCTCCTTGTTTTTATGAGATTGAAGACAGTTGGAGCTATGTAATAAAGCACAAGCTATAACTGAGCCAACATAAAGTAGAAGAACCTAATTGCTATTGCTATATGGCCAGAATGGTTGATGATTGGGGAAATCTGCCAACACTTCCAACTCTTCCAATCCACTGCCCCCCCCAAAGTTAAGGAAAGATGTGAATTTTCTGTCTCCTAGAGGAGCCACAAAAGGTCTACATAGTTCTTCATAGTTCCCTTGTGGTCACTCCAGTTTTGCTCCCTTTATAATATGCAGCTAGGCTACACAGAAAATGAATCTCTCAAGGTCTTACATCCTTTAGGAAGTGCAAACACTACCACTCCAAGTCTGAAAGGAACAACATTTTAATGCTTCATGGTGTCTGCTAGCTATCCATTTATATTCTGGAATCTCATTAATTAAACTGGGGGGGTGGGGGGAGACTCAAATGATGAACCTTGCTTTCCTCCCCACCCCCAACCTTCCCCTTACCCTATGTTTGGTAATATTGTAGATACAAAGACCTCCTGTTCTAATAATTTTGCAATTATTTGGAACTCTGAGCTATCACACTCTTATCTCATCCCAGAGTCTTTGAGGCTATGTTATTCATATTGTTTCACAGGACTAATGCGGTTATTTTTTTTCCTCCTTTCTGTTAAATAAACAGTCTGTTCTTGAGTTGCAACTATAATGTAAGATTGTAAGTAGTTATAGATAACTGCTTGGAAGATAACTGCTTGGAATGCTTTAGAAGGCCTTTGGAAAGACACATGAACTACTAGACTTTCATTTTTAAGTTGGGATTCTTGGCTTGGTAAAGGAGAATCCCTGCTGGTCAATCATCCACTGTGTAATTATGGGATAAATGAATAAATTTGTGTTTTGAATCTAATTTCCTAAAACACGATGCAAAATAACTCCATTTATTTAAATGATTTAGGAGTCTGTTGTATCAGGTTTTCCACATAGGTTGGGCTAGTTCTTCTGAAAGTTGACAAAGCGTTGTCTCCCTTAAAGGCAGCATCCCAGTGTTCTTTTGTCCTACTGATGCTGCTTCTTGGTTACCTGTGGAGTTAGGACCTTACAACTTGGTGGATGTTCCAAGGCTGCCAGATCACCCCTTTCTTGTTTCTGTGTGGAATGGAGGGGAGCTATGTGTCTACTACGCTACATGCTGCTGTATCCTATTCAATAGCCTTTTTATGCTATGGCTAACTGTAGAATGATCTATAAGTCTCCCATTTAGGTCCAATATCAAACCTAAATTAATGAGTAGGGCCTGAGTCAGACCCACCCATTACAAGGGCCAAGCTCTCCAAGGACCAGAGATGTCAGGGGCTACCTTCTTAGACATGATTCTCAATCCTATCCCATGGGATCATCTTTTCACGCCAAGGTAGGGATGTGGATGAGGGAAGAGAGAATATAATTTTCAAAGTCTCTATCCTGAGGAATAAGCCACCAAAAGCATTTTTCATTCCAAGGAGAACTTTTTATCAAGGAGAACTCTCAGTGTTGACTGGGAGTTCTTCCCCCTAGGGTTCTGAGAACGATGGGGGAGGGGAGAGACAGAGACAGAAGGAGAGAGACAGAGACAGAGAGAGAAGGGAAGGAGAAAGAAGGAGAGAGAGAAGAGAGAGAGAAAGAGCAGGAGTGAGAATGAGGGAGAGAAAGAGAGAGAGAGAGAGAGAGAGAGAGAGAGAGAAAGGAGAGAGAGAAAAGAGAGAAAGAGTAGGAGTGAGAATGAGAGAGAGAGAGAGAGAAAGAGAGAGAGAGAGAGAGAGAGAGAGAGAGAGAGAGAGAGAGAGAGAGAGAGAGAGAGAGAAAGAAGGAGAGAGAGAAGAGAGAGAGAAAGAGCAGGAATGAGAATGAGAGAGAGAGAGAGAGATAATGACTCAAAACTGGAGGATCTCAAAAGACTTCTAATCCAATCCCTTCTTGGAATGAGGAGACCTGAGTTCATATCCGGCCTCATCACTTACTAGCTGTGTGATGCTGGGAAAGTCAAAAATTCCTCTGTGCCTCAGTTTCCTCATCTAAATGAGGATGATAAATGACAACAATAGCAGTAATAATAAACATATTAAATGAAAGTAAAATGTGGATGATAATTGGACGTGCCTCAAGGGTTGTTATGAGGATGTAATTAACACATACACCGGACTTTGTAATACTATATAAATGCTGGCTATTAGTATTATTACTTGAGTGAGTCCTTTTCTGATTCCTCCAGTTTTCGTGCTTCATTCTCATCACTGTCCCTTGGTCTCTCACTGTTTGTTTGTCTTTCTGTCTGTCTGTCTCATTTTCTCTCTCTCCTCTATGCTATCTATGAACAAGTTACATCTCCTAAGTAGGATGAAAACTTAGTGAGATCAGGGCATTGTCTTACTTTCATATTTGTCCATTTTGTTGTAGTAGAGACTTCATAAATATTTGGCGTTTCATTGAACGATTCTCCCCTCCCCCGCATAGGTTCCCCAAGTAGTGGCCCCTGAGCTTCAATATGAAGACTTTCAGGGATAGGGAGGGTGCAGTTTCCCAAGGCAGCCAATTTCACTTTTAGATAGCTCCAGGAATCTTGGTGCAAAGCTGATAGTGTGCTGGCCCTGGAGTCAAGAAGACCTGTATTCACAAAGACCCTGCCTCAGATACAAATACTATACGATGACCCTGGGTGACGTGTTTAATCTCCCTCGGTCTTAGTTTCCTCATCCTTATTATTTTCTTTGGGAGGTAATTGGCGTTGTGACTTGCCTGGGGTCACACAGCTAGTGAGTGTCTGAGGCCAGATTTGAACTCAGGACCTCCTGTTTCCAGGGCCAGTGCTCTATCCACCATGCTACCCAGCTGTCCCTCCTCATCTTCATAATAGAAATAACAACAATAGCTCCAACGTCACAGGATCAAATGAAATAACATGTGTAAAATACTTCACAAACATAAAGCCTTAGGTTAATATTTATAATTATTAGTGTTATTTTTCCTCTTCGCCACTTCCATGTTTGCTCCTCGTTCAGGTCAGCTGAAGTTAATATGCATTGAATGCTTATTATTGGAAAAATGAGCATGATAAACATTGGAGATACAAAGATGGAAATGGAAGAGGCCCTGACTTCACATTCTGTTCTCTTGGGAACAAGTCTTGTCCCTCTTCCATCTTAGATACTCTAAGACAGTTGTCATGTCTGCCAGCTTGACCCTATGTCTTTCAGGCTGAACTTCCTCAGCTACTTTGTTCTTCAAACAGTGAAGTGTTCCTACCGTTTTGTCTTTCCTCTTCTGAGTGGCTAGGTGGTGCCATAGCACATAGAACACTAGACCTGGATTCAGGAGGACCTGAGTTCCAATTCTGCCTCAAACACTTATTAGCTGTGTGACACTGGGCAAGTCACTCATCCTCTGTTTGCTTTGGTTTCTTCAACTGTAAAGTGGAGATAGTAAGAGCACCTGCCTTGCAGGGTTGTTATGAAGACGAAATGAGATCATGTTTGTAAAATGTTTAGCACAGTACAAATGCTTATTCCCTTTCAGGATGTCTTCTGGGACTTAACAATATTTTATGTGCAGTCTAACCAGAACAGGGGACAGGGTCATTATCACCTTCCTTGTTATGGCCTCTATGCTTCCTTTAATTCAGTCTATGACATCTTCCATCTCCATCCTTTTGTACAGTCTGATTCTCATATTTGTAATGACCCCCATCTTCATGTCTACCTCTTAGAATCCTTTCAAGGCTCAGCCCAGGCTCTCACTCCTGATCCATTTCCCTTTCCCCAACCTAGTTATCGTTTTTTTATCGTTTCCTCACATTATCATGTATATATTTATGTATACATCTTGTTCTGCTCCACTCGGATACAAACTACTTAGAGATTTGGTCTTGGTGTCTCTGGTAACTGGTCCACTGCTGGTGCTTAATAAAATTTGAATTGAATTGATACATTTTAAGCTAGCAACCCAACTCAGATTATTTTTATTTGCTATTTTGTTGATTTGATTTTCTTCTTTTTAATCAGATAAGCTAGAGGCTTATCAATTTTATTGATTTTCTTCCATTTTTCTTCTAGTTTTACTTACCATTTCTATAATTTTCTTCAATTTTCTTCTTTGAGTTTTATTTATCATTTCCATAATCCTTTTAGTTTTCAGTTTGTCTATTTCCATATTATCTCTATCTATTTCAGTTCATCTATTTCTATATTATCTGTACCTATTTCTATATTAGCTATATCTATTTCTCCTTTAATTTAAAATATTTTCTTTTTTATGTTAATTTTATTTTTTTTTTTGCTGACTTCCTAATTTAAAAAAATTCACATTCAATTCATTACACTCTTTTTCTATTTTGTTAATATATGTTTTGTAAGAATATGATTTTCTGCTTGAGAATTGTTTTAGGATGCATATACTTTAGCGCTTCCCCTACAGCCCACAAAATACCTGTAAAAAATTACTCTCAACAAATTCTAGGGCAGCAGAAGTCACAGAATGACAGAGTGAAAGAGATTTCTGGCCAAAGGTAACCTGTAAGGCCAACAGGAAAGTTCTACCCCATGGGATGCTGAGCCTAGTAGAGCCCATTCGTGACTACACAGCACCTGGAAGAACAGGACTGGAACAGGCCTCTGGGGAAGAATTCTCAGCCGGGAGGGTCCCAGATCCATCAACCCACAAGCAACAAAGAAAGCTTCAGAGGTCAGTGTGGGAGGACTTTCCCAGCTGGGTGAGAGGGGAGTGGGGTGTCTCCAGCACTGGCCCCAGGTGGGGGGGGGCAGCGGCAGTGACAGCAGCTGCAGTGGGCAGCGGGTGGCTACAGTGGCTGTAGAAGCAGCCTGGGTCCAATGTCCCAGTGGCTTAGCTTAAAGTCCCTGGGGGAATTGAGCAGTTGATTTGAACCTCAGCCCTGAGCATGGTCCTCGAGAGAGGAGGAGCACTACGACCCTCCTCTTGAGGGTTTCAGAAGGATTCAGAAGTCAAGTAACTAGCTGGGACAATGCCCAAAAAAGGGAAAAAAATAAGACCATAGAAGGCTACTTTCTTGGTGAATAGGTATCTCCTTCCATCCTTTCAGATGAGGAGAAACAATGTCAAAGGAATTCAAGACTTCTGCCTCCAATACCTTCAAAATGAATATGCAATGAGCTCAGGCCATGGAAGAGCTTGAAAAGCGATTCAGTAGCTTGCTAAAGGAGACCCAGAAAAATTCTGAGGAAAATGATGCCTTTAAAAATAGACTAATTCAATTGGAAAAAGAGGTCCAAAAAGCCAATGAGGAGAAGAGAGTTTTAAAAAGCAGAATTAGTCAAATGGAAAAGGAGATTCAAAAGCTCACTGAACAAAATAGTTCTTTAAAAGTGAAAGTGGAGTTAAGGGAAGCTAATGACTATATGATAAACCAAGATGTTATAAAACAAAACCAAAATATTGAAAAAATAGAAGATAATGTTAAACATCTCATTGGAAAAACAACTGATCTGGAAAATAGATCTAGGAGAGACAATTAAAAATTATGGGACTACCTGAAAGTCATGATCAAAAAAGAGCTTATTTCTTTCATAAAATTGTCAAGGAAAATTGCCCTGATATTCTAGAACCAGAGGGCAAAATAAATTATAAAAGAATCCACTGATCAC
>JAQQSK010008108.1:0-13653 GCA_028658325.1 Potorous gilbertii | reverse complement strand
GTCATTAGCTTCCATCTGTTCCATTCTAATTTTGAGAGAACTATTTTCTTCAGTGAGCTTTTGCATCTCTTTTTCCACTTGGCTAATTCTGCTTTTGAAAGCATTCTTCTCCTCATTGGCTTTTTGAACCTCTTTTGCCTATTGAGTTAGCCTATGTTTCAAGGTGTTATTTTCTTCAGCATTTTTTTGTGTCTCCTTTATCAAGGTATTGACCCATTTTTCATGCTTTTCTTGCATCTCTCTCATTTCTTTTCCCAGTTTTTCTTCCACCTGTCTAACTTGATTTTCAAAATCCTTTTTGAGCTCTTCCATGGCCTGAGCCCATTGGATATCTATTTCAGATGTTTGGGATACAGAGGCCTTGACTCCTATGTCTTTTCCCTGATGGTAAGCATTCTTCTTCCTCATCATAAAGGGAGGAAACATCTGTTCACCAAGAAAGTAACCTTTTATGGTTTTATATTTTTTCCCTTTTCTGGGCATTTTTCCAGCCAGTTACTTGACTTCTGAGATTCCTCTCCACCCCCACCTAGATCTGCACAGCTAGTGCTTGGGTTCTGAGATTCAAATGCTGCTCCCCAGCCTCAGGGCTTTCGGCAGCGAACTCAGCTGCTATTCAATGTGAGCTTAAGTTCTAGTGCTCATGTTGGGGCAAGACTGCCTCCCAGGCTCAGTTCCCTCAGGGGGTTTATGTGGAGATCTTCAGTAATGGATCCGAGGTCCTGGCTGCTCTGGGAGCCTCTGGCTGCCTGCTGCCTCTGCTGCTGCCTCCCGAGGGGGCCTGAGTTATGGAGACACCCCCCTCCCCTCTCGGCCAGCCCTTAAGTCTCTTTTACTGACCTGTGCACCTGTGAGTGGAGGGACTTTCGTGGCCACCAGAGATTCCGTCCCTGAAGTCTGCTCGGATCTGCTCCTCTCTGTACCGTGTGGCCAGGGAAGGGCTAGACTCCACTCCCATCCAGTGCAGGATGGATCTTTGAGGTCGGTTTTTCAGGGCTCTCTGGAACGGAAATCTCCTTCACTCCATTGCTGTGTGGCTTCCACTGCTCCAGAATTTGTTGGGAGTTCTTTTTAGAGGAAATCCATGGGCTGTGGGTTCAGAGCTAGCACATGTGAGTCTTTCTACTCCACCATCTTGGCTCCTCCTGTGTCTTTCTTTCCATTTCCTTTCCTCTTGTTTATGCTTTTATTTCTTCCTTCTCTCTTCCCCTCCACAACAGAGCTTTAATTTTGACTACCACCTCCCTCAGTCTTATCTCCCTTCTTTCAGTCCCCCTCCCTTTTCATCCCCCTTTCCCTTACTACTTCTCCCCTCCCTTTTAGCCTCCCTTCCTTTTTCTTTAACTCTTCCCCTCCTACTGCCCATAGAGTGAGTTGTATTTCAATACTTAACAAAATTTATTGTTCCCTCCTTGAATCAGATCAGATGAGTGTACCTCTCGAACAATGCTCATCTCCCTCCCCTCTTTCCTTCTACTGTAATATCATTTTACACTTCTTCCTGTGATGTAATTTACCATTTCCTATTCTTCCTTTTCCCATCTGCTGTTACAATCCCTTTATATGCTTAAATCATATTTTTATCCTCACATCATTCACTTTATATCCAATTCCCTCTCTCTATGTACATCTCTTTTATATTTCATAATAGATATGTAATTCTCAAGATTAACAAGTATCATTTTCCCTTACAAAGATGTAAACAGTCTGCCTAAATTGAGCAACAAGTTTTCTTTTCCCCACTTTACCATTTTATGCCTCTCTTTTATGCCTGCATTTGAAGATTGAATTTTCTACTGAGTTCTGGCCTTTTTATCAGGAAGGTCTGGAAATCCCTTATTTCAATGAATGTCCATCTCCTTGCCTGAAATGTTATGCCAAACTTTGCTGGGTAATTGATTCTTTATTTCCCCAGTTCCTTTGCCTTGCAGAATATCATATTCCAGTTCTTTTGATCTTTCAATGTAGAAGCTGCAAGGTCCTGTGTGATCCTGACTGTAGTTCCTCAATATTTTAATGGTTTTTCTCTAGGTGCCTGTAGTATTTTCTCTTTCACTTGATAGTTCTGGAATGTGGCAATAATATTTCTTGGTGTTTTTAGTTAGGGATCCCTTTTGGGAGGTGAACGGTGGATTCTTTCAATGACTATTCTGCCCTCTGGATCTAGCATTTCTGGGCAGTATTCCTTGATGATTTCTTGGAAAATATTTTCCAGACTCTTTTTTTCATCATGGCTTTCTGGCAGGCCAATAATTCTTAAATTTTCTCTCCTGGATCTATTTTCCAGGTCAGTTGTTTTTCCAATCAGATATTTTACATTTTCTTTTATTCTTTTCATTCTTTAGATTTTGTTTGACTGATTCTTGATTTCTCATACAGTCATTAGCTTCTACTTGTCCAATTCCAATTTTCATCAAATTGTTTTCTTCAGTTAAATTTTCTATCTCCTTTTCCATTTGTCCAATTATTCCTTTTAAGGAATTATTTTCTCCAGTTAGTTTTTGTACTTCCTTTTCTATTTGTTCAATTTTCCTTTTTAAATAGCTGCTCTCTTCAGTGAATTCTTTTTTCATATTTTTAAAATCATTGGTCATTTTCTCTTCCATTTCCTTCTTCAAGAAGGAAATTTCCTTCTGCAAGAGGGTTGCATATGAAAAGTTCATAGTCCCTTCTGAAGTTTCAGGTGGGAGTACCATCTCAAAACTGACCTATTTGGTATTTGTGTTTTGATCCTTATCCCCATAGAAAGATTTTATGGTCTTTTCCTTCCTCCTTTGCTTGTTACTCATGATGATGAGGCTTTGTATGTTGTGGCCTCTGGTTCCTTCAGCTAGAAGTTAAAGAAGCTGGTGCTGAGCTGACTGACATGAGAAAGCAAGGCTGGTGAATTCTGTTTCTGTTTCCCTGGATTAGCCCTGAAGTTAGTTTGTTACCTGTGGGGGAGGGGTGGTCTGGTCATAGGAGATCTCAGCTGAGCTAGAGCAAAGGCACACTCAGTGCTTGGTGATCCAGACTGCAGTAGTGTCTTTCTATTTCCCTTGGAACACTGAGGCACCTGGGTCCTGGTGTTGGTAGTTGCAGGCTCTACTCCCTTGGGCTCCGGATCTCCTCTCAGTTGGTTTGCTGAGGTAAGGCAGTTTGGGGCAGCTCTGGACCTTCACCACAGCAAGAGGAATATTCTTTAGCAATTTTCCTGGCCTCAGGTGCTATGAGACTGTTTGCCCCTTCTGCTGAATCCACTAATCCAGGACTTCTCTGGGGAAATATTTTATGGTTCTTTCAAGGTCAACAAAGGGAGAGGGAGAGAGCATTTACTGATTACTCTGCCATTTTGATTCCAAGAAGTTCAAATAGGTGACTTACAGACATTTAATCTTTGAGCTGAAAGTCTCAAGCCCAGCTGCTTGAGACTTACCTGGCCTCCTTTCACAGGCTCTTACTTGCTCAGCTCCACTGGACTCATGCCCTGAGCTGCCCCTTCTTCAGACTGCCCTGGGGCTTTCCTACTTAGCCCTTCCATGGCCAGAACATGCTGCACTGTGTGCTGTGTGTTCCTTCATCCCCATGGAACAGATTCTTCCTGTCAATCTTCCAGTCGGTCATGGGCTATGAAACCGCCATAGTCTGTCTCCTGTTGGATTCTGCATCTCCAAAATTTGGTCAGATTCTCCTTTTAGAGGTATCTGAAGGAGTTTGTCTAAGAGCTTAGGTGAATAGTTGATCTCACTTCACCATCTTGGCTTCCCTTCCCTTTCTTCTATTTCTCCCTGACTTTTCTTTCCCCTCCAACTGCCTATAGGGCAAGTTAGATTTCTACACCTGAGTATATTATTCTCTCACTTTTTATTTCATCACTTTTCCCTCAGATATTTTCTGTTAGTTTTTGTACCTTCTTTTCCATTTGGCCAATCCTACTTTTTAAGGAGTTTCTTTCTTCAGTATACTTCCCCCCTCCATTTTGTCAATTACATTTTTAAAGGAATTTTTCTATTTTTCTTCTGTTTTTCTTATTTGCCTTTTAATATCCTTCCTGAGCTTCAAGAAGGCATTTTGGGCTTGAAATTAGTTTATATTCCCCTTTGAGGGAATGAGAGTATATTGAAAATGTTGTTCTCCCCTGAATTTCTATTTTCACCTTCCTTCCTTCCCTTCCTTGTCACCAAGATAGTTCTCTGTGGTCATTGTTTTTCTTTGTTCCTTTGTGCTAATGTTGTTTGCCTTTTTTCTGGCTTTTAAATTTGATCTCTGCTTCTGGGGCACAGGGGACAGTGTCCCAAACTTTTTGTGCAGGGGGCTGGGGGCCTGGTTACTGGTTTTGTGTAGTGGGGCCTCAGGGGCTGGCAGCTGGAAGTTGTAGTGGTTTTGTAGTTTGCCTGGTGCTGAGCTGGTGTTGCTGGTGATGGCTGGTATGTACCTATTGTTTGCATTAGCCTGCTCCTTCACTCTGTGGCTCAGGATCTCTTGTTGGTCCACTACGGTGGGGCTGGCTTGCTGGGATGCCTCCCTGTAATGGTCCCCTTCAACCACAGAAAGAAGCACCTTTCCAATTAACCCCCCTAGGCTCTTGAGATAAAATACCACCTCTTTCTACTATCTCTGCCATTCTAGGATTTTTCCTGGGGGATTGTTCTCTAGGTTTTTAAAAGTCAATAAGGGAGGGTCAGAGTGACTTGCTTTCTCTGTTATGTTGGTTCCCAGCCCATTTTATAGATGAAGAAACTGAAACAAACAGAGTCCAAGGTCTCACAGATACTAAGAGTCTGAGGGTCAGATTTGAGCTTGGGTCCTCCTGTCTCTTGCACCACCACTATCCATTGCACCATCTAGATGCCTCACACCTTGTGGCACACTATTCATTTAATCATGCTATCCATTTCTGTAAATAGGTATTGATCCTCTTGTACACTACTGAAGCATGTTGTGGGTCAGGTGGCTTTCTCTTTTAAGTCAAAGTTTCACTCATCATATGTAGCAAAGTACTATGCTGGTGGCAAACAATCTTCTGGAGTAGAAAAGTAGATGAGAGATTGCTATTTCTTAGAAAGAGAAGCCAAAAGCAGCAAGTATGGGACAGCACTTTCTCTTCTCGGCTTTCCTAATGGAATGCTGTCTTCCTTGAACCATGTGATAGCATCTCTCATGCTTTGAAATGTGTTCCCAAACAGCAGCTTAGTAGAGTGGGGGGGAAATTTGCATCACTGACCCAAGGAAATTCCTCCTTCATGGTTCTTTTTGGCACAGTTCAGGCAGTTGATCTATAGTTTTGATTCATGCACACTAAAATTCATTCTGTATTAAATGGTATGCAAAACATGATGTTTTGTTCCTTTCATAGTGAGTGAATCTTTACTATATGTAAAAGAGTTTTAAAAAAGAGAGTCTTCACTACACTTTAAGACAAGAGAATTATAAATTTATAACTAAAATATAAAATTATTTGTTTTTAAAATTTATTTTAAATCACATAGGAAGGGTATAAAGTATTTCTTATTCTAAAAGCAATAAGCAAAAAAGAACACGGAAGTTTTCCAACAAGATGGGAATTAGATTATTTCCCAAAGTGATAGACAATTTTGTATTTAATTTGAAGAAATAATATTAGTGTCCCACAACAATATAATTTAAAATGCCACTGTAAAACATATATTCTGTATATGATCAGTATTTAGACAAAGAGGAGATAAATTAATATAAAGTCTCATTTCAAAAACAATAAAGACTATTTACAGAAAGCATCAATTCAAGTAAGATCATGGTCAAAGCTAGTTATGTTATTTCCAAACTGGTAGCTAAACATTCAAAGTATTATAGTGAAGATGAAATTGTAAAAAGAATATGGTGAAAGGCACTGAAATTTCTTTGTCCTCTCCAAACTAAAACTTTTCCAGATATTTCATTATCATGAAATACAGTTACAGAAAGAGTTTTTAAAAATTGCCACTTACAACAGGGAAAAACTAATCAAAATTGGAAAAATGTCTTTTTCAATTGAGGTTGATAAAAATATAGATATTAATGGACTGGCTCAAGTAGCCATATTTGTTCATGCATGTGATAAGAATCTTAGTGTGAATGAAGAATTGCTTGATATTCTTTCTCTTGAAGACATTATAACAGGTGAAGATATTTTCAAGGAAGTATTTGAACTTTTAAAGAAGTATATAATCTTCATTATCAGAACTGTCATAGGTATGGCTACAGATGGTACAATAGCAATGACAGGGAAGACAAATGGATTTTTTTAGCTAAATTATTATTGGCTCAGTAGAATGAAATTGCTTCATCATATTCAAGGAGTTATACACCAGAAAGTGTTGTGCTCAAAAACAGTGAAAAGTGTAACATGTCTTGAAATATGTGAAGAAAACAGTGAATTATATACATGTTCAAAGATTGCATCAGTGATAGTTTCCTTCATTACTCTCAGAAATTTTAAGTGAGCAGGAAGATTCACTTTAATGTACAAAATTCACTGAATTGTTATTTTAAGTTCATAAAGGGTGGTTGAACAAATGAGCATTTCTCATTTATACTGAAAACACAAAAGTTTTTATCTGACTTTAATAAAATTGTTTCTGGCAAAAGATGCTATATCTAGCTAGGGATATTAAATTAATTTTGAATCTTCTTCTAGTGGTATATTTTGCAATGATTTTGAATCTATTTGATATTAAAACATAAAATTGCATGATTTTTGTCCTAATTCCTTGCTGCTTTTATGCATATATCTAACACATATATAGATACTGAAAGAATATTGTCAAATTCATAATAATGTTTTTACTTATTAGTTTCTTTCGATTTCTGACAAATGAGAAACAATCTCACTCTGATCCTGTTGATTTTCCTTGAAAAATTATCTTTTCCCCAGATGCTTATACTATTTTTTCTTGTCATAATAATTTTGCAATTTGACTATGATGTTTCTTGGTGAATTAAACTTGGAGCATCTCTTAGTGTCCTAAGGATCAATACAATACTCCACCTACATTCAATATTTCTGGGCAAGTTTCCTGTATGATTTCCTGAGGTTTTTTTTTTGCCCATATTTTTTTTCTGGAAGACAGATAATATTTATTTGCTTTAAAATCCTATCATGTCCAGAATTCGACTTTTTTAGCATAAGCTCATCTTCTCCTCTTGCTGTGTATTATGATGTTAAATTAATTTCCTTCTTTGCATTTTTGCATTGCAATTCTGTCATTCCCTTTTTCAGAGAAGCTACTATTTTTTTCCAATTTTTAACATTTTTATTTAAAGTTTTGAGTTCCAAATTCCAACCCTCCCTCCCATCCATCCCTTCTCTCCTCCCTGAGATGGTAAGCAATCAGATGTAGATTGTTATAGCAGTTATGTAATACATTTCTACAACAGACATTTTTCCAAAAAGACTCAAATAAAAGGGAAAAATGAAATAAAGTGAGAAATAACATGGTTCAGTCTATATTCAACCAAGAACAGTTCTTTCTCTGGAGGCAGATAGTATGGTCCATCATTAGTCCTTTGCGATTGTCTTGGAGCATTGTATTTCCGAGTTCCAGTTCTTTATCAAACAATATTGCTACTACTGTGTAAAATGCTCTCCTGGTTCTGCTCACTTGGTTCTGCATCAGTTCTTGGACGTCTTTCCAGGCTTTTTTCTGAAATTACGCTGTTTGTCATTTAATATAGCACAACAATATTCCACTACAATAATATACTATAGCTTGTTTAGCTATTCTCCAATTGATGGGCATCCCTTTGATTTCCAAATCTTAGCCAACACAAAAAGAGCTGCTACAAATATTTTTGGACCAATAGGTTCTTTCCCCCTTTTTTGGATGTCTTTGGGACATAGAACTAGGAACAAAAGAAAGACACAACTTTAGAGTCCCTTGGGCATAGTTCCAAATTTCTCTCCAGAATGGTTGGATCAGTTCACAACTCCACTAATAGTGCGTTAGTGTCCCAGTTCCAACATATCCCTCCAACATCCAATATTTTCTTTTTTTTTTCATATTAACCATAACCACTCTGATAGGCATGAAGTATCTCCGATTTAAAGTTGCTATTTGGGAGACTTTGTCCTTTGTTCTAAATTTCCTACTGTCTCTATTAGGTTCATTTCTTCCTTGAGACATCTCATTTCCATCTTTATTTCTTTCATTTTTTCACTTCCTTATATTATTATTTGTATTATTTTTATTACTTATATTTTATTAAATATTGTTCTGCTCTTGAACGATTCTAAATCTTTCTGGAGGTGCTTTGCTGTCATTTCTGGGGGACCCCGGACATTTGTAGATTTTGACTCAGTTCCACTTGCATTTAAATACTAATCTGTTGTAACGGCTCCTTCAGTTGAGTTACTTTTCATTGTCAGATTTAATGTCTTTATTGGTCTCTCTGCTATTTATTCTGGGTGTTCCTGTTGAAGTGATGCTTCTCGCCATGGCTCCCTTTCCTTCTACGCTAGCTAGATTTGAAGAGGGTGCTGCTACGATTCTCTCCACAGACTTGTTTCTCTAGTCTTCGCTTCTAAGCCTCTGGGTTTAGGCAAGATCTGTGACCATCAAGGGGTAACGATGACCAGCCAGTCAGGTAAGTGCTGCCGAGAGAGACAAAGAGCAATTTCAGGTAAAAGGACTAAAAATGGAGCCCTCCCCTTTGGGTGGAAAAAGTGAGAAAATTTTACCCTGCTCTTTCAGAGCCATGCAGAAATGAAGGAATGACCGACAATTGTGCTTGGGAAGGATGTTTCATTCCCTAAGCATAGGGCAGTCATTTGGGAGAAAGGAGACACAAAATAGATGATGTAAGCAGCTGACATTCATTGACAGGGTTGATGTCAATTTTTTTGTGAGATCTGCTTACAAATATGCCTTTTTCTCATTGATGACACAATTGTTTGTGCCACTGACAGCAGTTACCCCCTTCCCAAAGGTGTATGATTTGTTCTTAGAAACACCAGAGAACTTCCCTATTCTACATAGTGTGGGGCTGGTATTGGAAGCAAGATGGAGCCTCATCTTGGGGGTCAGACATCAGTGCAGACTCAGCCTGATGGCTAGAGCTCACGGGGGCCTCAGCCTAGTGGCTTGGACCCAGTAGAAGCGCGGTTCTGTTGTATTACTTTGTTGGAACTGTTGCTTGATTATCCAGACTAACTGGAGGTATGTTCTGAAGTTCTGTGCACACTTAGATTTTCTTCCAGTGATCTAGGTCAGGGGAGGGTTTAATCAGGAGTTATGGCCAGTGGAAGCTTGGCCCAGGAATGGGGGGACCTCGTGCAACGAAGGCTTGTTAGCAAAGGAAGGCCATAGGTAGATTCCAAAACCTCAGATAGCCTTGCTGGTGGTCCAGGCCCAATGGAGGTGTGGCCATGGGATCTGGATTCCTTACTTTAATATTTAAGACACAATGATGATGAGATCCAGAAAACCAGGCCTCTGTCCAGGGCAGTCAGTGCTTAATGATAGTATTACATAGAGGGGCTGAACAGTGGTCACAACCCAAAATGAACTTCATTCAGACCTAACTCATTCAATGGGCTGGGATTCTGATGACGTCACAGGCTCAATCTTGTGTCCTTGTGTCCTGTGTCTAAAGGAAGTACAAGCTAGTGGTCAGAGCCTAGTGTAGCCTCAGGGCTGTGCTGTCCACCTATTTCGTTTACCACAGTGACTTTTGTCCTAGTATCCAAGCCTAGGTGTCAATCCTTTTAGTATTAGTACAGCCAGGCAAGGCCTGGAGGGTCAGGGCCAATCCCAGCCGCATTTGTGACTGGTAAAGCCTCACTTCAGTTTAATGACTGGTGCCTGGTGCAATTCAAACAATGGCTCCTAAGTGTCCATAATGCTGTAACCTGTACCGTGCCTCACAGAGCTTACATTATCTGGTTTGCGCCTCTGAAAGGTCATGAGATGGCTTTGGTCTGATATTCCATTTGCAGCTCACTTCCATTTGCCCACAGTCCATGGTATGGCCATGGTCTTGACCTGGTTTGGGGTCCCCTCTGGGGTCCATCTATGGCTGTGCATCCCTGTTTGTAGTGTGGAGGCTGTTTGGTTTTGTCTTCTGTGCTATGCCAGAAGCTTCATGGCTCTGAGATCCTTGCTCTACAGCAGTGTCCGTGTCCGTGTCCGTAACTGAAGCAGATGCCAGAACATAGAGGGCAGATGTGATCCCTCACAGGCTTGGTCCTTGACACATTTATTCTGATCTGATGTTTTCAAACTCATGGCATTGGATGGACAAAGTACCTTGGTGAAATTGCTGTATGGATACAGCTCAGTCACAGTCATACCATAACACTGACAGTGTCAGTGCAACACCTTAATTAGGCAGCTGCAGGCATGGCCCAGCAGCCGCCCTTTGGTGAAATCACTTTTAGTCTGGTGATTCAGACGTTATTACCAGCCCAGCTGTGACCCTCATCTGTAAGTCAGCATATATTAAGGATTCATCTCCGATTTTAGACCTACAGTCTACACATAAAGTAACTTCAGGCCTGCAGGTAAAGGTAAGGCTGAGGTAAGCCTGAGGCATCCGTCTGGTGTTTGTGCTAGAGTTGTTCAGCCATATTCTCCTTCTCCACAGAGCCCATAATGCATTTGCTACATTTGACCTCAATCTTGCCCAGAGTTAGAAGTAAGTATGCTGGAGTCCTCCTTTTGATACATACTTGCAATACAGTAGGGGAGGGAGGGTGTGAGAGGAGGGACATCAGTTAATGTCTCAGTGCCCCAAGTCACGTTCTGAGAGTGTAAACTGTAGAAATGGCCCCAAGCTGCAATGGCAGCAAGAGCTGTCCTTCTGGGACCTTGCGACACAAATGAAATCCCAAGGTCACAGCTCTTACCTGGGGGCATGCGTTACACAATGGAAACCAAATGCTGGAGGAACACTTAGGGGACAAAGTGAGGTAGTGAGGAAGAGAAGCCATCCTGTTCAATAGATATGCATCAACACTGACTTGGCCTGGTGACAAAAGCCTTTAGAAGGATCTGGACCAAGGCTGCTGCTGAAGAAGAGACCACAAGAGCAAAAAGGAATATTGCATATCCTGAAAGTAAGGGAAAGACAACCCTGTAAGCTGCCTTCAGGAACAGAGAGCAGGGTTTGAACAAAATGAAGACTTGTGGAGGAGAAGATGGACATGAGATCTGTTTGTCTGCAGAAAACATCTCTGAGGGCAGAGAAGTAGAGCTACGGGGCTGTGGATAAGAACTTTCAGCTTGCATTTTAATTCCCTTCCTTACTGGCAAACCATAGGATGACCCAGACTAATGCCATCTTAAGGGAGACTTCCACTATTTTAGAGATTACCGATCACAGAGAAATACATTTTCCCATAGGAACAAATCTGATCTTTATCAATTCCCATGATGTTGAAAACATCGCATGCCTCCTGCTCCCCATTTCTTTTTTACTGTAGAATGCCACTGATTGGTTGAGTAATTTAAGTTAGCCTAAAAATCTACAAATATCTGTACCCTAAAGCAATCATCTTTAGAGTGCACGAATAAATTTCTTTTTCTTTCAATGTGGCCACTCATTCTATTTGACCTATCTCTCCCTGTAAAGTGACAGTGATGGAGAGGAAATTTATCCCTGGCCTCTCAAGGAACCCAGGTTTGGAAACTCTATGCTGGTCTGCAAGTTTCTCTAATCTAGAAATGCCTACATTTAGTATAATGTTAGATTAAGCAAAATTATTTCTAGTAGATAGGGTTTTGTTGCAGAATACAGTATTCATGTACATTTGGTCATCATAATGCCAGAGTTAAGAAGCACTATGGAGCAGAGAGGCCCGCTTCTAAATTCACCCTTTTTATGTCACTCAGGCAATCTGGCCAGTAATTCTGAATTCCTCAAATGTCTTTCACCAGTAGTGGCTACAAGAGCCCAGGCACCAGAGTATTTCAAATATCCCCAAACTGAAGAAGCCCATTCCCCAATGGCCTTGGTAGCTGGTTTTCCTACTTAGTGGAGACTAAAAAGATTTAAGAACCCAAAGGAAACAAAAAGAACAAAAAAATAATCAGGCTCTTCCAAAAAAAATGCCTTCTTTTGAGAGGATTGTGTCAAGATGTACTTCCTCATACACCTATAGCAAGACTGAACCTTGTGGGATCAGATCACATGTAGGATGTGAGGTCACTGAAACATCGTGGAGAATCTGTTCTACATTATCATCTCAGACCAGCTGGTATAAACAGAGATGTAAGAGATGATCCTATAGATTCTCCTAGTAAATGGAATAAAGGAGTTTGGACTTTTAGACGTGCTAAAAATGGAATTTTCTGTTTCTCAGTTTAGGTTGTTCCCTTATATCCTTTCAGCACCAGACTCAGTATTTCTTTTGGCAAAGGACAAAGAATGAGATCCCATCCTACTAGAGGTTGCATCTTTTTATGGGAACTTCATTTGGTCTGTCACATCTCTGAGCCCATTTTCTTGAATATAATGAAATATTCCTTATCTCAATATAAAGTAATATTTAAAGTCAGGTTTCTTTTCCTGTTTTGATATAGAATCCAGATCCCCATTTTGAGGTATGGGGAGATAATGAAATTGGGTTCTATGAGAACAGTTCCAAAGAAAACTTTCTCTCTTTGAGCATTTCTAGGTAATACCAAATTAATCAACAGAGGAACTCTTAGCAAGAACACAGAAGGTAGAGATAAAAGTGCCCAGAATCAAAAGGAAAAGCAGTAATTTTGTGGATAGGTCCTATACTACATTTGGAAATCTCTGCAATCAAGAATTTTATGTGATAATGCTAATATTAGAGTAAGGTGTCCTCGTAACAACCATGGTCAACAGAGGCAGGTAAGGACACCTCCCTGATATTGGGAAATCCAGTACGGCCAAAACCTCTGGAAAGAAAAATGATCCTGAAAACAAATACTGTCTTATGAGGCTCTGAATCTTAGAAGCTACCAAGGGAGCAGTCTGAGAAATCCAGCAGTGCTCATGCCATGGAAATAAGACATAGGTCCCACCAGAAATTGATCTCAAGTTTCTTCCTGATAGTCTGTTAAGAAATACTGAACAAGGGCGGAGCCAAGATGGCGGAGTAGAAAGACTCACATTTGCTAGCTCCGAACCCAAAGCCCATAGATTTCCTGTAAAAAGAACTCCTGACAAGTTCTGGAACAGTGGAAGCTCCGCAGTAACACAGTGACGGAGATTTCCGTGTCAGAGAGCCCTGAAAAACCGACTGCAAAGGTACCCCGGACAGGAGTGGAGCCCTGCCCTGCGGAGCGCTCCCCTACCCCTGCTCTGGCCGCACCACACTGAAAGGAGCGAGCAGAGCCCAGCAGGCGTCAGGGACCTGAATCTCTGGGTGGCCGCGAAGGTCCCTCCACCCACAGACACACAGGTCAGTGAGAGAGACGGGCTGAGAGGGGAGCGGGGTATCTCCGGGACTCAGACCCCCTTGGGAGGCTGTGGCCGCGACAGAGGCAGAGGCCGCGTGGCCAGAGGCCCGCAGAGCAGGCAGGAGCTCCACCCCAGCTCCATTACAAAAGGTCTCTGCATAAACCCCCTGAGGGAACTGAGCCTGAGAGGCGGCCCTGCCCCCACCTGAGCACCAGCAGATAAGCTCCCATTGAAGAGCAGTCAGGCCTGCCGCCAAAAGCCCTGAGGCTGGGGAGCAGCATTTGAATC
>JAQQSK010008107.1:0-13654 GCA_028658325.1 Potorous gilbertii | reverse complement strand
AAAAATTAGAATGGAACAGATGGAGGCTAATAACTTTCTGAGAAACCAAGAAATCACAAAACAAAACCAAAAGAATGAAAAAATGGAAGAGTATGTGAAATATCTCATTGGAAAAACAACTCACCTGGAAAATAGATCCAGGAGAGATATTTTAAAAATTATGAGACTACCTGAAAGTCTTGTTCATAAAAAGTGCCTAGACATCATCTTTCATGAAATTATCAAGCAAAACTGCCCTGATGTTCTGGAACCAGGGGGCAAAATAAATATTGAAAGAATCCACTGATCATGTTCTGAAAAAGATCCAAAAAGAGAAACTCCTAGGAACTTTGTGGCCAAATTCCAGAGTTCCTAGGTCAAGGAGAAAATATTGCAAGCAGCTAGAAAGAAACAACAAAAGTATTGTGAAAATACAATCAGGATAACACAAGATCTAATGACCTCAACATTATGGGACTGAAGGGCATGGAATATTATATTCCAGAAGTCAAAGGATCTAGGACTAAAACCAAGAATCACCTACCTAGAGAAACTGAGTATAAACTTCAGGGAAAAATATGGTCTTTCAATGAAATAGAAGACTTTCAAGCATTCTTGATGAAAAGACCAGAGCTGAAAAGAAAATTTGACTTTCAAACACAAGAAACAAGAGAAGCATGAAATGGTAAACAGCAAAGAGAAATCATAAAGGACTTATTAAAGTTGAACTATTTATATTCCTACATGGAAAGACAATATTTGTAATTTTTGAAAATATTTTTCAGTATCTGGGTAGTTGGTGGGATTACACACACACACACACACTCTCAGAGAGAGCAAGGGAGACAGAGAGACAGAGAGAGACAGAGAGCACAGGGTGAATTGAATAGGATGAGTTTTTATCTTAAAAATGAAATTAAGTGGTGGCATAGAAGTATATTGTAAGGAGAAAGGGAGAAATGGAATGGGGCAAATTATCTCTCATAAAAGAGGGAAGCAAATGACTTTTCAGAGGAGGGAAAAAGTAGGGAGGTGAAAGAAAAAACGTGAAGTTTACTCTCGTCACATTCAACTAAAGGAAGGAATAACATGCACACTCATTTTCGCATGAAAACCTATCCTACAATACAGGAAAGTGGGGGAGAAGGGGATAACAGCGTGGGATGATGATGGAAGGAAGGGCAATGGGAGGAGGGGGCAATTTGAAGTCAACGGTCTTGGGGAGGGATAGGATCAAAAGAGAGAATAGAATAAAGAGGGGAGAGGAGAGAATGGAGGGAAATATACCTAGTCTTATACAACACGACTATTATGGGAATCATTTGGAAAACTTCATAGATGTGGCCTGTATTGAATTGCTTGCCTTCCCAAAGGGAATGTGTTTGGAAGGATGGATGAAGAGAAGTTGGAACTCAAAGTCTTAGGATCAGCTGTTGAGTATTGTTCTTGCATACAACTAGGAAATAGGGAAGACAGGTAGTGGGGTATAGAAAGTTATCTTGCCCTACAGGACAAAAGACAAGTTGGGGATAAGGGAAGAGAAGTATGTTAGAAGGGAGGGCAGATTGGTGATAGGGGTAATTAGAATGTTGAGCCTTTTGGGGTGATGGGAGGGGAGAAATGGGAAGAAAATTTGGAATCTAAAATTTTGTGAAAATGAATTTTGAAAACTTAAATAAATAAATTTTTAAAAATGAAACAAAAATTCCATTTAGTTTTGAAAGCAGTTCACTCTGTCTTCAAGTAAAGGACCTTCAACCCACACAACACTCCCACACACAATGTAAATCTTCTCTTTGTTTTTTCTTTCCCCATTAGAATATAAGCATCTTGAAAGTAGACACCGCATTTTTTTCTTACTTTCATATACCCAGAAATTTGCATTTTGTTCGGTACAAAGTAAATGCTTAAAAAATGTTCCATCTACATGTGTCTATCTATCTATTTTCTGAACACAATATCTATTTTGGATATGGCTATTAGAAAACAAGAAAATAAGTTAACTATTATCACGTAATGTAAATGCTAAAAATTTGTCTTCAGTGAGTATGCATGACATAGCTTTATACATCTTGAAAATCTCTTCAAATAAACAACTCATATTTAAAAACTGTCAGCTCCTGTAGCCACAGATTCAGCATAATTTTTGCTACATAATTTTTATGAAAGTTTTCACAGTGTAATCTTGCTGATATTAAATTGGAACAGATTTAAAATAGGTTCATGGGTTTCAGTTCAATTTATTTGCCTAGATCTGACTTAGAGATCAATGAAAAAGAAATCTCATGGACTTAGTTGAATTTTCATATTCTCCAAATGGAAACTGACATATGAAAACACAAATTTCCAGCTAGTTAGATGTTAATATTGCTATATTTGTTTGAAGGAGAAAAAAAGAAAATTTCTCCAAACTTTCAATACATTTAAATTATATCTAATCATCCAAAATTTTTGCAAGCTTAAGTAATAGCTGATTTTCCCCCACCCCCACTTCCCTCTTTCATCCTCAGTCTCTACATCAGCTTTGGCACTGAACTGTAATCTTATAACAGTAAGAGTAACCATATGCAGATTATTTACTCAATTTAATATTTTAGACCTTTCTGAACACTTAAGTACAAGACGATTTATGAATTCATAAAAATGTAGTAGCTTTTCTAATATATGACTTAAAAATAAATATTTCTCCACCTACTCCAAAATATTTATAGAAGTGCTTTTTGTGCTGCTATATTCCGCATCAATTGAGGAGTGGCTAAACAAATTGTGATATAGTGGAATATTACTCTTTCTGATCAACACAGAAAAGCCTGGAAAGATCAATATGAAGTGATGCAGAGTGAAGCAAAGTAAGGAACCATATACACGATAACAAAACAATGTAATTGAAAAGAAAGACTTCCAAATGAAAATAAAATGTAACGACATTCTTCATGTCATTTCATAAAGTGGCGCTCCGTAATAAATGAATAAGTAATTCTTTTGATGCCATTTATCCTTACGTTATAATGATTTTAAACTTGCTTTCTTTCCAAATTGAATCTTCCCCTGGTATAGAGGGAAAAAAATCAGCCAAACACATCATATACGGCAATTATATCTGACAATGTACTAATTATTCTGTATTAGGAGTTCCCCACCTCTCAGCTGTCAGGGCCTTTAGTGACTTTTAAATTACTCACAGTTCAATTTCTTCTAGTAACCTTTCCTGTTCATTCTGATAATCACTGTACTTACTGTTGTTTAACTTTTTCATCTCCAAATCTCTTGAAAACTCTACATCTGATGCCTCATTTTTCTTTCTTTTGTTTTGCTATAATAACTTTTTTTCCTCTGGAAGAAGGATAGGAGGTAATAGATGATAAATGTTTTTATTGTTGCTTAATTGTTTTTCAGTTGTGTCCAACTCTTTGTTATCCCTTTTGGAGTCTTCTTGGCAAAGATACTGAAGTGATTTACCATTTCCTTCTCAAACTCATTTTACAGATGAGAAAACTGAGGTAAACAGGGTAAATCACTTGCCTTGGGTCACAGAATTAATAAATATCTGAGGCCAGATATAAACTCAGTAAGAAAAGTCTTCCTGAGACCAGGAGAAGCACTATATCCACTATACCATTTAACTGGTCACATGGCAAATGGAGGTGATATAAAAAATAAAAAGCACATATAAATGTTTTTTGAAGCATGAAACTTTCTAGGGAGTAATTGAAATGGTGTAATTCTGAGAAATGCAATCTCTGGCCACAGAAATGGAAGACTATGATGGAAGAAGAACCTAATCCCAAAGGGAGGGATTATTCCTTTTCTCTTAGGTGGGAGTGGATTTCTTTCTCCTCCCTCCCCACTTTGGCTATGGGACCTTATAGGAAAAGTAATTTTCCAATAGGAAACATGTCACTCCAAGGGGAGAAGGTCCTACGTATCAAGACAAAAAAAAATTATAAGGAATAGGAACTCTCTAGATTGAGAAAATAACCAGCCTCTGGCGTTTAAACTTCACCTATGGAAAAGAACCAGCCTATGTACTGAAGTAGAATGACTTGTGTAGCACAGAAAATATATTCAAGGGAAGTAAGTCTGAGGACACTCTAAGAAGGAAAAGGGAAATGGGTCCTTCTAACCCCAGAGGTATGGCCTGCATCATTTGTGTCCTTTATGTATGTGCCCCTCTGCTAGTATACTCTAGTGCATGTTTTTATTCTTCTCATGAATGCTTTTTATAGTTGTTGAAGAATGTACCCTACATTTGTGTATTAAAAAGAATACCAGGAAGAGTTATGAAAGATAGTTTTAGGTGTGAAATCATGATATTTGTTGTTCTAAAGGTATATCTAGCTCAATTTCTCGCTCAAGTTTCATATCACCATTTCAAATTACCTGTATTCTATATCTTCATGGATATCCTAAACCCCAAGATGTAAAAAACACAAGTTATTATCTTTCTATGAAAATCAACTCCTCATTTCCTTATTTCTTTCAATAGCCTATCTCCAAACACATAGTCACCAATATGTAAAAACCTTGTATTTTCTTTGACTCTTTTTTCCTCTCTTCCCATTAGTTACAAAATGATATATATGCAAACTCTGCAATATTTTCTTTAACCTTAGACTTTTTTATTCCATTTAATAATGATGATGATAATGATAATTTCGATTCATATAACACCTACTATGTGTCAGACACTGTACTAAGCACTGCATAGATATTATTTCTTTTGTTCTTATCAACCACCCTGGGATGTAAATTCATTTGATATCCTATTTTACAGATGAGGAAATGAGTAAACAGAGATTAAATTTCTTGCCCAAAGTCATACAGTTAGGAAATATCTAAGTCCAAGTTTGAACTCAAGTTTCCTGACTCCAGGCTCAGTACTGTAGCCATTGCTACACTTCACTGTCCTTCTTGCTCCTCTATTCACACCTCAATATGAGACTTCATTAGTGTCTCATAAGACAACTGCAAAAGTCTCCTCACCTGCTTCTGTCTCAAGTTCCCCTCCATCCAGCCACCTTCTTAACGCAAACATTTCTGATACTTCTTTCACAATGTTGAGTAATGTAAATCTGATCATATCTGTTATCTGTTCAAAACTTTCCGTTGGCTCCATTTCCTATTGTTTATCAAGTCAAATTTATTCAAGATCCTTCATAACTAGAAACCCCTGAGCTTCACAGCCTGATTTCTCATCATTTCCCTTTATGTACACAATATTTCAACAAAACAGACTTTTCACTTTCCTTCAAACAAATTCAAGGTTTTGCTGTCTTTTTCCCCATATTATTCACTAATACTGAGAGGACTTCCTCCCTACTCTTCTACCATCAAAGTCCTATCACTCCTCCAATCCTAAACTCAAATACTACCTTCTCCAAGAAGTTTTCTTTACCTATTCCTATTGGGAAAAGATCTTTATTTCCTCATAGTTCACTGTAACACCAACCATGAGTGCACATTTTATGACTGCTGCTGTGAATAATTTCAAGGTTATAATCACATAGTTTAATGAACTCTCTATTTATTGAGCAATAAACTAAACATTGTTCAATAAAGTAAACATTCATAGCAATATGCTCAATCAATATCAAGTGTCCAAGTGAAGTCTTCTTTCATCTTAACTCTAGGTTGACTTCCAAGTCCCATGCCTCTTCCTCTGATGATTCCTGACTCTCACTTGAATTCACACATAGGCAGCTCTATGTCTTAGTTCAGGGGGCCTGCCCCACTCTGCAGCTTCTACCACTGGGAAAACAAAGCTCAATAGGCCATCAATAATAGTAACACACAATACCAGCACCATCATCTCAATTCATTTCCAAAGTCCAGAGGCTCAATTCACTTTAGTAACTCTCAAAAAGGGCTAAACCTCTTTCTCATGTGGTTATTTCTGCCCTACAGCTCTACTTGATTTTGATGTTCAGAGGCTGTTTCAGCGAGTCTCTGCCATTAATGGTCTCCTCTCTCAGTCTTCAGAAGTCTTTTCTCTCAGCCCTCAGAACCCAAAGGTCTCCTCTTTCAACTCAGAGGTCTCCTCCCAGTTCTCTTCTTCTCAACCCTGTCTCATTCCTTCAGTGCTGGCTAACTTCATGTCTGCTTTCTCAACACCATCTCTCTATTTATACATAGTTCTACTCAGCATCTGATTGACTAGAGCTCACATGCATCTGTCTGAATGACTAAAACTCAATCCAGAAATGCAGAAAGTGGTCTTACTTTCCTTGCTGTTACATTCACACAATACTTAGATTGTATGGTAGGTTATCCTAGGTTCATAATATGTGTGCAAAGTTCAGTCTGGCAGGTTGTGAGCTCCTTGTGTGTATAGGTTTGTTCTTGTTTTTTTTTTTTGAGTTGCATATATTACCTGGAACTTTGTACAGTACTTTGAATACATTAGCTTCAGTAAATGATTATCAAATAAATGAAAAAAAATAAATGGAGACATATACAAAGAAGTTACGCAACTTGAAAAGAATTGTGTAGATTTTGGAGAAATGATATAGTACTTACGTTCTATGATTTTATGATTTGACCCAATAAAATTTCCTTCATATCACATAAGATCTTTAGAATGCTAAACAACAGAAAGAACTTTTATGATATTTCAAGATGTGCTGTGAATACTCATAGAAGGGTCTAATATGATCAAGTTACAGTCTCTGTGAATTGTCCATACAGAATCAATATTCATATTTTCTAATACTCCCTACACTTTGATCAAACATGGATTAGGGTACATTCACATATAAACAATTTTTTAGTTAAACAATCATCTAATCTATTTCCTTAAGACTGAAACATGGCTATACCAAAAAAAAGAAATCATCACCTCCTATTTCCTGAATTGTTTCATTGTATCATATATGAATCATATTAACAGTTTAATGTCAATAGTATCACCAGTAATAGTATATTGAAATACAGATTATCAGTGTAAAAAAATACTTCCAAAAAGGAGCCCAAGAGAATAATGAATGACCAAAGCAAATGATATGGAATAAGCAGTTAATTGATCAATCAATCAACATGAATTTATTAGACCTCGACTATGTTTCAGGTACTATGCTACACATTTGGAATAAATCATTAAAAAATGAAGGAATTCTTATTTTGAAGGAGCTTGCATTTTGTTTTTATTTATTTATTTTAAGTTTTAAACATTCATTTCCACAAAATTTTGAGTTGCAAACTTTCTCCCCATCTCTCCTCTCCCTCCATCTGCAAATGCTTGCATTCTGACTGCTCTTTCAACCAATATACCCTGCCTTCTAACACCCCTCCCTTCTCTTATTGCTATCTTCTCTCTTGGCCCATAGGGAAGATAAATTTCTATACCCCATTACCTGAACTTCTTATTTCCTAGTTGTACACAAAAACAATTCTCAGCATTTGTTCTTAAAACTTTGGGATCCAACTTCTCTTCCTTCCTCTTTCTCAACTTACCCACATTCAGAAGGCAAGCAATTCAATATGGGCTATACATGTGTAGCTTTGCAAATGACTTCCATAATAGTCATACTGTGTAAGACTAATTATATTTCCCTCCATCCTATTCTGTCCCTCATTTCTTCTATTCTCTCTTTTGACCTTGTCCCTTCCCAAGAGTGTTTATTCCTAGTTGCTCCCTCCTCCCATTTACTCTCCCTTCCATCATCTCCCTCACCCTGCTTATCCTCTCCTCCCCTACTTTCTTGTAGTGTAAGATAGATTTCCATAGAAAACTGGGTGTGGATATTATTCCTTCCTTGAGTCAAACATGATGAGAGTAAGCTTCACTTTTTCTTTACTCTTTTATGAGAGATAATTTGCCTCATTCTATTTCTCCCTTTCTCCTCCGAATTTATTCCTCTCTCATCCCTTAATTCTATATTTTTAGATGTGATCCCTTCCTATTCAACTCACCCTGTGCTCTCTGTCTCTCTCTCTGTGTCTCCCTGTGTGTCTCTGCCTCTGTCTCTCTCTGTCTCTGACTCTCTCTCTCTCTCTCTCTCTCTCTCTCTCTCTCTCTCTCTCTCTCTTTCTCCCTCCCCCAGATACTGAGAAACGTTTCAAGAGTTACAAATATTATCTTTCCATGTCAGAATGGAAACAGTTCAACTTTAATAAGTCCCTTATGATTTCTATTTCCTGTTTACCTTTTCATTCTTCTCTTGATTCTTGTGTTTGAAAGTCAAATTTTCTTTTCAGCTCTGTTCTTTATATCAAGAATGTTTAAAAGTCCTCTATTTCAATGAATAATCATTTTTTCTCCGAAGTATTATACTCAGTTTTCCTGGGTAGGTGATTCTTGATTTTAATCCTAGTTCCTTTGACTTCTGGAATATCCTATTCCAAGCCCTTTCATGCGTTAATGTAGAAACAGATATATCTTGTGTTACTTTGTTATATTTCCACAATTCTGGATTTTATTTCTTTCTAGGTGCTTACAATATTTTCTCCTTGACCTGGGAACTCTGGAATTTGACTACAGTATTCCTAGGAGTTGCTCTTTTTGGATCTCTTTCAGGACATGATTGGTGGATTCTTTCAATACATATTTTGTCCTATGATTCTAGAATATCGGGGCAGTTTTCCTTAATAATTTCATGAAACATGATACCTAGGCTCTTTCTCTGATCATGCTTTTCAGGAAGTCTCATAATTTTTACATTTTTCTCTTCTAAATCTGTTTTTCAGGTCGGTTGTTTTTCCAATGAGGTATTTCATATTATCTTCCATTTTTCATTCTCTTGGTTTTGTTTTGTAATTTCTTGGTTTCTCATAAAGTCATTAGTTTCCATCTGTTCCATTCTAATTTTTAAAGAACTATTTTCTTCAATCAGCTTTTGAACCTCCTTTTCCATTTGGCTATTTCTGCTTTTTAAAGCATTTTTCTTATCATTGGCTTTTGGGACCTCTTTTGTCAATTGATTTCGGCTGTTTTTCAAGGTGTGATATTCTTCAGCATTTTTTGGGTCACCTTTAGCAATCTGTTGATTCCCTTTTCATGATTTTCTTGCATTGCTTTCTTTTCTCTTCACAGGTTTTCTTCCACCTCTCTTACCTGATTTCCAGAATCCTTTTTGAGCACTTCCATGGCCAGAAACAATTGCATATTTATTTTGGGGATTTTGAATACAGAAGCCTTGACTTTTATGTTTTCCCCCAATAGTAAACAGTATTCTTCCTCATCTGAAAGGATGGGAGGAGATATCTGTTCACCAAGAAAGTGACTGTAGATAGCCTTATTTTTTCCCCTTGTTTGAGTACTTTTCCCAATTAGTTACTTGACTTCTGGGTCCTTTGTCAAAAGGAGGGTATACTTTGGGGACTTTTCAGTTCTCAGTTCCTTCAAGGAATCACAATTAAGTGTCTTTCTTCTAAGAAAGAGACAGGTAAATGACCACCATTTTGTTAAAATTGTGCCATCATTAATAAAATTATTAAATTAGAGGGGACAGAGCCAAGATGGCAGAAGGAAAGCAATGACCCCCCTAAGCTCTTAGACAAACTCCTTCAGATACCTCAAAAAGAGTATCTGATCAAATTTTGGAGGTGCAGATTCCAATAGGAGACAGACTGTGGCAGATTCAAAGCCCAGGGCAGACTGGAAGGTCCAGAGGAAGGATCTGTTCCACGGGGCTGAGTCCACAGTGCACAGCATAGCACTTCCAGTGCAGCAAAGTAGGAGGGCACCGGGAAACCTGAGACAGTAGCAGGCTGAATCAGCAGGCTGGGAGCCCAGGGTGAGAGCCCAGCAGAGCTGTGTGAGTGATAGCCACTGAGCACCAGATATCAGCACAGCAGCTCCTGAGAATTTTAGCCCGCAGATTAAACATGTGTAAGTCACCTACTTGAATTTCTGGGAGCCAGGATGGCAGAGTGATCAGTAAATGCTCTCTCCATCCATCTTGGTGACCTTGAATGAAGCATAAAATATTTCCCCAGAAAAATCCTGGATCAGGTAGAACAGCAGAGGGGGCAAAGAGTCTCAAAACACCTGAGGCTAGGGAAATAGCTAAGGGGAATTTCTCCTACTATGGCAGAGGCAAACTGGGGTGGTGAGCCAGGGATGAGGAAATATGCACTAGGACCCAGGCAAGACTCAGCACCAGGAGAGGAACCCCCGTTTGAGGGGAACTTACACTAGGACCTGGGCTGCCTCAGCACACCAGAGGAAATTGGAAGATAATAGGGCAGTTGGGATCACCATCCCCTGAGCTTGCCTTTGCTTCAGTTCAGTTGAGGAGATCTCCCATGACAAGACCACCCATCCCCCACACATAACAAGTTAACACCCAGACTGATTGGAGAAACACACACACACAAAAAAAAAAAAACCCTGCTCTTAGCTTTCTCACGCAAGTCAGCTGAACACCAAGTTCAACAGCTTCTAAAACTGAAAGAACCAGAAGTCACAACACAAAATCATAATCATCAACAAGAAAAAGAATGGCAAAAAAGCAAACAAACAAACAACAACAACAACAAAAAACATAGAATCTTTCTATGGGGACTAAGACCAAAACACAAATACCAAAGACGCCAATGGTGAGACTGTACTTCCATCTGAAACTTCAGAAGGGTCTGTGAACTGCTTGTATGAACAAACAACTCTCCTGGAAGAGATGAAAAAGGAAATTGAAGAAAAACTGGTCAATGATTTTAAAAGTATAAAAAAAACAATTCACTGATGAGAACATCTCTTTGAAAAGAAAAATTGAACAAATTGAAAAAGAAGTACAAAAATCAACTGGAGAAAATGACTCCTTAAAAGGAATAATTGAACAGATGGAAAAGGAAGCACAAAACAAATGGAAAAGGAAGTACAAAAATGAACTGAGAAAATAACTCTTTAAACGGAAAAATTGGGCAGAAGGAAAAGGAGATGCAAAAGTTAACTGAAGAAAGCAATTTGATAAAGATTAGAATTGGGCAAGTAGAAACTAATGATTCTAGGAAACATCAAGAAATCAGTCAAACAAAATTTAAAGAATGAAAACAAAGAAGAAAATGTAAAATATCTAATTGGAGAAACAAGTGACCTGGAAAATAGATCCAGGAGAGAAAATTTAAGAATTATTGGCCTGCCAGAAAGTCACAATGAAAAAAAGAGTCTGGACAACATCTTCCAGTAAATCATCAAGGGAAACTGCTAGAAAAAGTGGTAGGTCCACAGGACAAAATAGTCATGGAAATAATCCACCCTTCACCTCGCAAAAGGGATCCCAAACTCAAAACCCCAACTACTATCTTTGCTAAATTCCAGAACAATCAAATGAAGGAGAAGATACTACAGGCAGCCAGAAAGAAAGCATTGAGATAGGAAGGAGCTACAGTCACACAGAACCTTGCAGCTTCTACATTAAAATATAGAAGGAATTGGAATCCGATATTCCACAAGGCAAAGGAGATGGGTCTACAACCAAGGATCAACTACCCAGCAAAGTTCAGCATAATATCTCAGGCAAGGAGATGGTCATTAAACGAAATAAGGGATTTCTAGATCTTCCTGACAAAAACGACAGAATTTTATAGAAAATTCTATCTTCAAGTGCAAGTCTCAAGAGAGGCATAAAAAAGTAAACAGGGGGTGGGGGGGGCGGGGGGGAAACTTATTAATCAATTTGGGCAAACTGTTTACCTCCCTATAGGGGAGATGATGCCTGTTAATTGTGAGAATTGTGCATCTTTTATGAAATATAAAAGGGATAAACATAGAGGGAAAGGGTATAAAGTAAATGAAGTCATGTTAAAAATATGATTTAAGTATGTGAGTGGGTTGTAACAGGAGATGTGAAAAGGAGGAAGAATAAAATGGTAAATTACATCAGAAGAACCACAAAATTATAGTAGAGGGAAAGAGGGGAGGAAGATGAGCATTGTTTGAGAGGTACTCTCATCTGATTTGTTTCAAGGAGGGAACAATAAACTTAAATATATTATCCTAAATAACTCTATAGGGAGTAGAAGGGGAAGAGGGAAGAAAGGGGAGGGAAGCTAAAAGAGAGGGATGAAGCAGTAAGGGTAAAGGGGAGTAAATGGGAGGGAGGCTGAAAGAAGGAAGGGAAGGTTACAGGAGGTGATGATGAAAAGTGAAAACTATTGAAGAGGGGAAGGGAGACAGGAGAGCTAAAAGCACAAATGGTGGGAAAGAGGAGGGAGGGAAATACACAGATTGTAATCATAACTGTGAATGTGAATAGAATGAATGCTCTCAAAAATGGAGAGGGATAGCAGAATGGATTAAAAGCCATAATACAACAGTATGTTATTTACAAGAAACACATTTGAAACAAGGGTACACACATGGGATAAAGGTCAAAGGTTGGAGCAGAACATATTGTGCTTCAGCTGATATAAGAAAAGCAGGAGTAGCAATCCTAATCTCAGAAAAAGCAAAAGCAGAATTAGATCTGTCAAAACAGATAAGGGTGGAAACTATATCGTGCTAAAAAGCACCGTAGGGGATGGCGCCAAGATGGCAGAGTAGAAAGACTCACATATGCTAGCTCCAAACCTACAGCCCATAGATTTCCTCTAAAAAGAACTCCCAACAAATTCTGAAACAGTGGAAGTAGCGCAGCAACAAAGTGAAGGAGACTTCCGGTTCCAGAGAACCCTGAAAAACCCATCCCAAAGGTCCATCGCACACTGGACAGGAGCGGAGCCCTGCCCTGCTCTGGCCAAACAGCACTGAGAAGAGTGAGCAGATCTGAGTAGGCTACAGGGACGGAATCACCAGAGGCCACAAAGGACCCTCCAACCACAGACACACAGGTCAGTGAGAGAGATGGGTTGAGAGGGGAGCAGGGTGTCTCCAGGACTCAGGCTTGCATGGGAGGCGGTGGCAGAGGCAGCAGGCAGCCAAGGGCTCCCAGAGCAAGCAGGATGTCGGCAGAAGCTCCATTACAGAAAGGTGTCTGCATAAAACCCTTCTGGGAACTGAGCCTGGGAGATGGCCCTGTCCCCACCTGAGCACCAGAAATTAAGCTCCCATTGAACAGCAGCCAGGCATGCCGCCAAAAGCCCTGAGGCCGGGAAGCAGCATTTGAATAGCAGAATCCCAGCACTAGTTGGGCTGACCTAGGCCACAGGTGGAGAGGATTCTCGGAGGTCAAGTAAATGGCTGGGAAAATGCCCAGAGAAGGGGAAAAAAAAGACTATAGAAGGCTATTTTCTTGACCTGATGATTCCACCATTCCTCTCTGACGAAGAAGACCAATGCTTACCATTAGGTAAAGACATAGGAGTCAAGGCCTCTGTATCCCAGACATCTGAAATAGAAATCCAATGGGCTTAGACCATGGAAGAGCTCAAAAAGGATGTTGAAAATCAAGTCAGACAGGTGGAGGAAAAACTGGGAAAAGAAATGTGAGAAATGCAAGGAAAGCATGAAAAACGAGTCAATACCTTAATAAAGGAGACCCAAAAAAATGCTGAAGAAAATAACACTTTGAATAATAGGCTAACTCAATTGGCAAAAGAGGTTCAAAAAGCCAATGTGGAGAAGAATGCTTTCAAAAGCAGAATTAGCCAAGTGGAAAAAGAGGTGCAAAAGCTCACTGAAGAAAATAGTTCTCTCAAAATTAGAATGGAACAGGTGGAGGCTAATGACTTTCTGAGAAACCAAGAAATCACAAAACAAAACCAAAAGAATGACAAAATGGAAGATAATGTGAAATATCTC